>JAUCNG010398588.1:0-10620 GCA_032353305.1 Cephalothrix spiralis
CTGACATTTTAAAAGGTGGCGTTCAAGAAACTAACTACTTTAAAGGGACTAAATTGTACTCAGCACCTGAGGTACTGCGGGCCCCTTGCAGGTACTCACCAGCCTCTGACCAGTTCTCAGTTGGTCTTCTTTTGGTAGAAATGTACCGCGGGCAGTTGTACTACAAGTTAGACCTTTTTGAAACAGCTTTAAAGCATGAAGTTATCGAAATGATCAAAAGTGGTACAACGCCAGAGATAGGTGAACCAAAACGTGAAATTGAGAAGGTGCTGGCATCTATAGTAAACGGATGCTTAGAGTATGACTATGACAAACGCTTATCAGCTAAGGATGCAAAAGCGAGGTTTGAAGAAGTGCTTAAAGAGCTTCACTGTGAAAATCCTGACATGAAACTTTTGCAGAAAAGTGAATTACAATTTCCTGACGTGAGTGAGACTATCATGGATTTATTTAGCCGAACTCAAACTTCAAGGGAATATATTCAACCAGCCAGTACACTCTTCAAAGGCTCAAAAGGTGCATTCAGTTAAATGAACTAATGCAATAATGCATGTATATGAACTGAGATCAATTTAACTTTTGTCAGACGTATATGTTCTTACAGATTTTTAATAATCAGTAAGATTTTGAATTTGAATGTAATATTTATCGAATATTTTATGGACTTCGAATATCTGGGCCCGTATTCAACAAACGGCTTACGTTTTTAAATCGGACACTATGAACTTTGAAGCGTATACGTGAGCCTAGTGTGCTGTAGTAGACTTTAATTGTATTTAATTGTGCTGTAGACTTTAATTGTATTTCATTTCTGAAAACTAGAGGATCTCAAGTTTTTAAGAAATATAACATTCGACTCTTTTTTTATTAGATCTGCGCATGCGCATTTAAGTTTCGCATTGCACATGCACGAAATGGAAAGTAAAAACAGCTGCTATTTTTAGATTTAGAGTCATATCTGTTACATAGCCTTAATTAAGCCGAACAATGACCCTAATAATCTTTTATTATTTATTTGCGCACGCAGTACAGAAAATTAAATGCTCACACGCAGATCTCGAAAAGGGCCAATCTGAAGACTGGAGATCGACGAAAAAGTTTTCATTAGCCAAAGAAGAACAAATCTATTCCTTTCTAAAATCGCCTTCTCATTCATGAAATTTATTTTGAAAAAAATTAAACTTATAACTTTGTAAATCTTTTAAAAAAACATTAATGATAACAAAGATATTTAAATTTATAAAAATAAAATATTGATTAATGCAACTTACTTTCAGTGTATGTCATATATTAAAACTATTTCCCATAAGTTATCATTTTGATTTCTCGATAAAGCTGGATTTTAGGCGATTTTTATAACGAATATTTTGATGTATATAATTATTATTGCTGCTTCAAAATATTTAAATCTGCTTATGATATTTTTTTCTGTTCTTAATACTCGGAATTTTATGTTAAATATTCAGGGTCAGCCTCAACGACATTTGCCACACTGCTGATGTATGTCGTCACTCATTTAAAACTATTGTTTTAAATAGGTTTTGATTCGCTCAAAATATTAAAATACCAATTCAAAAAAGGTTTCATTCGAAAAGCGAAATGACGAAATGCGAAATGCAAAATGGTCATTAAAATTCCCCAAAAAGCATATTAAATTCATTTCTCTGGTATAACAAATAATTAAAAAAACGTTATATAATCCATTTCTTTTAGCATTGCATGTTAAAACGTTATAAAGAATAAAACAATTTTACAAACTTGTATTCCGTATGAATTCTGTTTCAGAAAGACACGGAATAATTCTGCGAAATAAAAATTTGTTTTTTTCTTAGCGGTTTTGCATGAAATGCTAGTAAATATATATTATAATACCAGAGAAATAAATTTAATATGATTTTTGGGAAATTTTAATGACCATTTCGCATTTTGCATTTAGTCATTTCGCTTTCGAATGAACCCTTCAAAAAAAAATGTATCGTATAATAACGGGTATGTTCAATATCCTTACTCCCCGTATCAAATTAAATTCTCTAGATCTATCAATTATCAGACATACTTTCTTGTGTAAAGAAAATATATGAAAAAATAATAATAACTTTTGCCAACAAATGCAATATATGGCTTGATATTATAATTGCTATATATCGTAAGCTTCCAGGGGCTCCGCCCCCTGGACCCTGCGAGAGCCCTGCATGCCCATGAACTCACGGCCTATGTTCAGCCCCCCCCCCCAATAAGGTTGAATAAAAAAACACAGGTTCGATATATATGCATGCCCAATCGAGTTTTAGGGTTAACATGCGCAAACCACTAAAAGAAGAACGGATTCTCGTTAATTATGGGTATGTTTCTATCTATCAAAAATACATTTAGATGGTCTGAAACCAGTCGTTATCGAGTTATTAGATAGTCAAATTACCCAATTTGCCAATAGAAAAATATTTGCCAATTTTGATACTTGTGCGGGAATCGAAGTCAGACTACTGGACTACGAGTCGAAAATTATAACCAATGTTTGTCGCACATATGCTCCTTGCTCTTATTTGACTCTAAAATGAAGTAAGTAAAATGTATATGAAACAAAATATGTACATACCCAATTATTTGGTGGATGCGTGGTATTTCCATCAGCCCAAACGTAGTAGTTCTTATAATAGCCATCCGGATCTGTTACGTTTCCGCTACTCTTTGAAAACCAAGGATGTTTATCAGAAGTGTGGTTAGGGATAAAGTCGAGAACCAAATATAATCCTGCAAAAATAATTTTAAAACTATACAAAAATTATCGAGCCATTTGCTAATTTTTAAAGTCTCATTCTTTACAGAAGAAAGGGCGTTTTATATAAATCAGTGTGTCCCAATATTATGGAAAACAGCCAGATGACGTCATATTGTGACTAAATGATAAATATTTTGATAATTGCAAAAATACCTAATTGAGAACATGGTCTTCTCTCCCGAATAAAACAGATTCGGTGCAGATCGGTTCATAACTAAGGGAGCTATGATTATTCATCCGAAGAAACTCTGGTCTTATTTTCCCACCATATATAATTTTCAATCACTTTAAAATTAATCTGGAATATTTCTGTGAATTTAAATTTTTAATAAAAAAGTCATTAAAAAATCACATTTCCGTGAATCACATTTTCGAGAAACGACGTTCATTTGGGGAAATTTAACTTGTTGGTTCTTTGGGGAAATTTATGTAGCTCAGTTGTTTTAAGACAGATTTGCACCAAATTTATCTTATTTGAAAGAGAGAAAATATCATTATCACTCTAGTAATCACTAGCACCGATATGATCAATTCATTGTTAAGAAACAATATGACGTCATCTGGCTGTTTTCCATAGTATTGGGACACCCTGTATAAGGAAAATGTTAGACACCAAAGTCAAATATTGATACATGTACCACTTTTCTAAATGTTCTCTGTCAAATATAAGATGCTAAGATTTAGATGAGATTTTTTATTACGTCTTTACAGAAAATAACTGGGCCGGTACTGGGCCCGGTCCTTATAAGTCATATTTGCTGAACAATAAATTGGGTTAAATTCGAGTATGCACTATGCAGCTAACATGAATTATAAATAAACAAATAAAAGAACACTATAATATAATAGTTATGAAAATTTATGACAGATCATGAAATCTTGGGTAAATAAGTGAAAGAATAGAAAACATAGGACATATGCTTAAATATGTCCTTTATGGATCAGACCGATATAACAGCCATTGTTCAATACAATTTCCAGATATAGGTTAATGTTTTCTTTAGAAAAATAGTTTGAATTTAGAACTTGTGTTAAGGCTATCGAGGGCATATATTTTTAAGTCTTACTTTAATAATTATGCCATTGGGTTATGCAAATTAGCGTTTATATTTGTTATTCAAGGATACCGGGTTGTTTAATGTTATCATATAATTATTATACAGACAATTAGAAGTATTCTTCTGATTCTGTAGCATTTGCATCACAACATTTACATAAACTTCATTTTGGAATACATGTCGCTAGTTTAGATACCCATGGCTATTTTAGTTTAGATACTCATGGCTATTTAAAGAAGAATTCCAAACCTCAATTCAAAAGATTAATATACAGTGTGTCCTAATATTATAGAAAACAGTCAGGCTGCCAGATGACGTCGAATTGTGACTTAATTTAATATGAATTGACCATATCGCTGCTAGAGAGAACATATGTTCTTCTCTTCTAATAAAATAAATTTGTCTAACAACAAATGAGCTACATCAATTTCCCCAAAGGACCAAAAAGTCCAATTTCCCCAGTAGGCGGTAAATCACATTATAAATGATCGTCCTGTCTCAGGAAAAAAATGTTTTTTTACTTTTTAATTTTTTTTTAATTTTTTATTCAATTTACTTTTCACAATTTTTAATTTAAAAAAAAATTGGAACAATCTTAATTCAAACAATGTTCTTTGTTTCCTTAACTTACCCTTTGAATGCGTTGTATTGACAAGATCATTAAACTGAGCTTCAGTTCCAAATTTAGGCTCGATCAGGTTGAAATCTGTGACGTCATCGGTAATATCAGCAATATTATTTTGCTTGAAAATTGAACTCAGTCGGACGATATCGAAGTTGATGGATTTCAGATAATCCAACTTTTCTTTTACCCCTAAAAATAAAAGAATACAGAAATTTTTATCACACGGTAATTGGAAACTCTTGTAATATAAAATATAAAATTTATGCAACAAACCCTAACATTGTCGAGTTTGTTGATGACGATCTCTACAAAATGTAACCGAATATTCCCAAAATATTTTCATTCTTTATCAACAATGAAATACTTGGGATCCAATTGATACAAAGCTGTGCCAATTCGTGTTATTTTACAGAAATTGTGCAAAACTTGTTCGGATCTAAAAGTAAACTCACGAATGTTGACGAATTTAAAAGTTTATATAAATCCTAGTTTGACCAAACAACATCAGATAATTGAAAACTTAAGAGAGAAATTGCTGGTCTTAAATGAATATAGCCTATATATGTTAATCTATTTGCAATTAATCGGAAGATGGAGCTTGCGACAATATAAAAATGCACTATACATAGTAGCAGAGATCAAATGGAACATATAAGACTTCAAATGTCAGTTACTCAATTAGTTTTAAAATGGAACATTGGTTTCAGTATGTCTTTAATTGACAGTGCCTCATAAGCCATGATTGGCTGGCAGCAACTTGTACAAACTTTTGAATATTTTTTAATTTATAGTGCTGGTGGCACATAAATAAACGAATTATATATATACATGTACAGTAGTTTTTGCAAATCTTAAGTGTTTAGGTTCATCGGCCTTGTGCGCCTCGGTGGTACAGAGTCGGTCTTTGAATCCGGAGGTCCCGGGTTGGAGATCCGGGCTCGACACTACTCTCCAATCGGGAAGAACCTTGGGCAAGTTCTTTAGTGTCATTGGTGGCTTGGTCAGGTTAAATACGTGGAGTGGGACGCTGTTCCTCCCTTCGGGGAAACTTTACTGCTAATCAATGTATAGAAAATAGATAGAGCGCGGGATATGTCTACAGGCATTAAAGGATAAATACTCATAAAGAGGACCGTCTGTTTTGAGCCAGTTATTTGACGCCTTCACAATAAGTTGAAGTTAAGTTGGAGTTTGCCATCATCACGCTTGCGGTGAGAACATTTTAGGAGTGTTTTAGCAACTTTAAGGGAGCTACGACCGATAAAAATGTTCAATTTAGTAAATTACCGTTTACATCACCGTATCCGTCGCCATCAGAGTCTTTGAAACTTTGGACAAAAATATTGTAAATTCTGCCACGGTTCCACCATTGCATTTTGGGTGCAGCTTCACATCTTGGTGTCACAACCACTAGAACAATACTAGCAATGATCAATGCCAACCAAATCAGTACGAAAAGAATCATCAAGATTTTCCGTATCCATTTGTACAGAGGCTCATCTGCAAACCTATAAAATACAATATTGTTTTAATTAATTGTTTAACCCTACGCCTTTGAGGCCAGTTAACCCTTCGTTTTTGAGGCCGATCACATGCCAGCCTGGGAACCACCTCACCGGTTACTCTGATCGATCATACATTGCACTTACCGACAAGCTCGCAGAGATTTGTTATTTGCATGAACTTTTTTTATTACAAACCAAGCCGATCTCTGCAACCCAGTTTTTTATCATGGAAATTATTTAAAGAAAACAACATTCTAAACAGAAGTCGACGAATCGAATCGTCTTATATACCTGTGCGCAATATAGAAAGGTGAATAACAGAAAAAATAGTGAACTAAGTGTGTAAACATGTATAAAATTAGGAACATTATTAACATTGAAATATAATGATAACTTAATTAAGAAAGTGCCTGGGTAGTTGTGAGATCATTAAATTTTGTGGTTATACCAAAAAATGAAAATATTTCGTAAGTATTAATTGCAGCTAAGTTTATTATTTTGGAGTTAATTAATTCAAAATCCGCAATTTTAAGTCGATTACACTTATTAAATAAAGTTATTAAAGTCGCGTAAGGATTTGAGGATGTTATTGATGCTTGGACCATGGACAGGGTCATTACGTCGGAACACTAAGTGACTAATGGATAGTATGATATTACAGAAGGTACAATTCGGATCTGTTATTCCTGTAAAGTTAAGGGAATATAAATGGCCCCTAAGCAACAAACTTATTTAAACATAATTTTTTTGTTTTAAATTGATTGTTGTTTTTTAGGATTTTTGTTAATTTTTGAGAGGGGCAATTGATCCAAGATCTTGATCCTATTTATTCCAAAATAATAACTTTAGTCTGAATGCAACCCTGCAGTCCCTGCTTTGGGCACTGCGTGTCGGCTCGTATAGAAAATCGAAACAACGAACAAAAAATATTATAACCTACCTTAAAAGGTCTTCCTTGTTCATGCCAGCATATGGTCTATCCCTTTTTATCAAAGATGCGCTAGACGGACTGGTCACCAAATCTGCTTGGCTCGATGTTGTATTCCGGGATCCGGGCTCCACTTTCACATCCTCTAAACTCACAGATTGACCTGCGTTGAGATCGTACTGCTTCGGCATCGTGCCTGATTCTGAAACCATAATGTAAGAAACTAAAGAACAAAATTCCCGAAATCTATTCAATTGAATTTTACAGCAAATAAAAGAAAGTACTAATGTCCATTTGGTGTACTAGTACAATATGATGTAGCTATAGACCGAGACAAATTAAGGCACGAAACTATAATTATAATATATTATAAGTTACAACTGAATTCATTATTTTAAGAGGAATGCATAAATTTACATACAAACAACATTCGATTGTCAATTAACCCGGTGGAGAATCGAGTGAGTGACTCAACTCCTCTCCCCAGGGGAGGGGGTAATTACAAACAAATGACACAGGGTTCCAAGATCTTCCAATTGTCTATAGGCCTATATCAAGCAGGGTGGGGGAGGGGCGGAGTTTTCCAACAAACCTTTTACCACCCACGCCCGGGCACCCACCTCCTATTTTTTGCACTTGACTGTAATTTTTTACAAAATTAACTATAAACTGTGGCCTACATTTTTCGGGCAAGGATTTTGGCCGAATTTATATACTAACTTATATTTTAAATGGTGCTTAAAGTTAAAATAAGTAATTTTGTAATTCAAAACGCATGTATATGATTTAGCTTAAAAATGGTAAAAAACAAAGGAGGAAAAAATGTTTTTGTCCTAAAAATGTACTTACCCACCAACCATACGTAAAGGAAAAAATATTCCATGACCCGGCTTCCCCCTCCACATTTATAAACCCGAGTATTTCATTAAGAAGACAAATTTAATTTGGATGAATTTAATGATAACATTAATTTTTTTATAAAACCAAGTGATTCATTACACTTCAAATAATCCCCAAGTTATCTGAAATAATCAGTTAGACGTAACCATTTTTAAGGCATATATTAGTTAAGAAAACTCTTACCCGTTTTATCTGGTTTATGGGCGTCCTTAAGGGTGTCCTGAAAACAACTAACGAAAGACTAATAAAAATATTTCTTATCACAATTGAACTATATGTTATATTATATAGCATAAAACTCTTTTGATAACAAATCACATGAAATTTGTTTGTATACTGATAGGGCAACAATACCATAGATTTATGCTTGAATGGTCATTTTAAGTTCTTTTAATGATAAAATGAACAATCGATTTATACTAAACTTATATGCTAACATTTACATTACTTTCTCGTGTATTTGAATAATTCTTGAAACTAGTATAAAGGTAAAATTGCATGAGCATGTATATAATATCAAGAGCACACATATGTCATATGCTCTTGATAATATGTATGGAACCCCCAACCCCCCGGGAAAAGACAAGTGGTGAAATACCCCTGAATAAAGTAATATATTTTACTCCTTTATCCCATATGCATGCTGTCACAAAAGTAGGGAAAGGTTAGGATATGCTAATTAATACAGCTTAAAAAAGAAAATATATATTTGAAAACTTTGGAAAAAAGTAGGAAATCATTTAAACGAAGGACTTATATTTAAGTAAAGGTTATTAAGACTTACATCGTCGACCCGAAATGTTTGTAAAGGTTTCATTCTAAAGAATCATGAGATTTCTAAATGTCTTTGTCTTTACGAATTACGACCTTCTCTAGCTCTCCGACACATCTTTCCATTTTCAAGTTAAGATCTGTAAAGATATCTGGGAAAAAATTATAACACGAGGGCAAGAAATATCGGATGATGGTTCTAGAATAAATAAATACTTTAACAAAATTATTTGATAAAATTATTCATTTTGGTTAATTTTTTAAAAACGTAAACCTTCCTGCACAAAAGTATGATTAAAAATATGCGTCGTAATTTAAATATCTTAAGTTAGAAAGTCTGGATATATTTAATCACGTACCAGTTTTAGGCTCCTCTACCATTTTATCAATCACTGACCAGTTCGAGGGTTCTATAAAATAAGTAGTGAAACATAACATACGGTTTCTATTCGCGTTTTACCTTAAGGCTTCAATTTATTTTGTCAAGGAAATTAAATTTAAAATCTCGTCAATTAAACATTCGACCTTATTTCAATAACCAGAATAAATTTATTTGGTAATGATTTGATTCAAGATATATTAAGCAATTTCTGTCCGAAAACTAGTTGTAAAGCATTTTAGAAACTCAATTTAATATTTTCGCGATTTTCTGTTAGTTTATGTGTGTATGTGTATATATACTGATTCTGTAATTTTTATATCATTTCAACTTTGACAACGGTAACATAACCGAAATATCAGTTAAAAGGACTTTGTTGTTGCGTCAATGGAATTTTATTCCATTGACGCAACAACGGTTTTCCCTTATTTGTTCGACATTTTTCTCCCCTCATTTTGGTCAGAAAAAAGTCGTAAACTTTTAATACCGGTCTATGAATAGGTATAATCAGGCAGGAAATTAAAGATACGTACGAATTTATAAGCTTTCCTCAAACTAATTAAAAAATAAATCGATTACTTTTCAATATGAATCTCTTTTTAATATAAAATATTCAATAGATGAAATGCCTTATAAATTTTTAACATCATAGAATGACAAATCTCTGTTTTAGATCCAGTGATACCATTCGATAATGGTAATACTTCAATTACAGATTGGTATTTATATACATCTAAGATTTATGTAAAAAATATACTTTATGGTATGGTGTGATTAGAAATAAAAATGCATACATCCACAAAAATTAGTTTCTTAATGATTACTGGCATTGAGACAGGTAAAAAGATTATAAATAAATAGGAAATTAAATGCAAATTAACAAATACAATAATATACATGTAATATAAGGTGAATTCCCACTAAGCAGAAACCCGCTAAATAGAAAATCCAACCCTATCTAAATAATTGATTGAATAGAATCTCCCCGTTGGTTTTTAATTAATTGGTGATGAGATAATCTTCTACTATTTTAAATGATTGGTGCTCATTGAGCGATTTCTACATCAATGCGTATTTAAAAAGGTAGACAATAATTGTTCAAATGACTGTGATTTCCCGGTTTCCCTCCATTTAATTTAGATAAATATGGTTTCAAATCAAAGCTCTTCTTATTTACCGCGTATTTCATCTGTACTTATAAAATATAAATTAACGATCTATATTTCAACAATGCATGACAAGTAATTATTCGGTAAGTTAATTATTTATGGATAGGGGTGAATATTTGGATTTTCTATTTAGCAGGTTTCTGCTGAGTTGAATTTCTGCTTAGAGTGTATAAACCTATGATAATACTTATAAAATGTGATATGACTATAAAAATCAATTGATGATATGATATGATAATCCATCAGGTAGGAAGTTAAACAATTAAATCATATTTAAGAGGCATTAAATAACCAATGGAATGAAACAGAACAGTCATAAGCACAATAGTTTCATAGACTTTTATAGTTGAATTATAATCGAGAATCCATTGATTCTGTCATGTTGTTGTGCATTTAACTCGAAGATCAAAATCCATCACAGTTATTTTGAATTATTATGTCTAATTATATATCATCATATTTATCCTCATCTGTAATTAACCTTTTAAATAAAATGGAACAGTTAA
>JAUCNG010398699.1:0-10619 GCA_032353305.1 Cephalothrix spiralis
ATAACTAGTATGATTAATTTTCGTGGTAAATGAGAATGAA
The DNA here is from genome assembly GCA_032353305.1 of Cephalothrix spiralis. Classification (NCBI taxonomy): domain Eukaryota; kingdom Metazoa; phylum Nemertea; class Palaeonemertea; order Archinemertea; family Cephalotrichidae; genus Cephalothrix; species Cephalothrix spiralis. Next base: position 41 of record JAUCNG010398699.1, read on the forward strand.
TTATTGAATCTAATTTTATAAAAAAGATACATTTTTACAAGTGAATGTACATGTATATATATTTTTTTGTTTTTAAATTTAAATTTTCTTTATTTTTAAATATACTATAATTTGCAACGCACAATATCATACAGAATTAATTATGAACATTCATACCACATGCATACAGATTGGTGAAATTGTTTTATATTTTACTACTTAATTTGTTTTTTAAATACATTTTGTTTGTATTATTACTTATTAGCTCAAACCGAGCACCATTAAAAATAGTATTTAGTAGCATAATGGTTTGAGTGGTTAACAATTTTAGGAGAGAAAAAATTGCAAAATTTACCTAAGCAAAATAAACCCGCGCTAAATTTTTTCGATATGCCTCTTGAACAGGCCAGAGGACAGTTTGGATTGAGATATTTAATAGCCGGACGCGCATAGGGGAGGGACTTGTAGGGTGTTCCGTTTTGCAAAAATGTTTCAGAAATCAATGCGGCTATGTCTCTTAAGTTTCTTTGATGAAAACTCCAAATTTTCAGATTTTTCGCGCCAAAATTGAGATTTTGCCGTCATTTCGAAGAAAAAATATGTATCTCATAAACTTACCGTAGTCTGATCATAAAATGCTTTGCACCATTTGATTCCTTGGGGTCTCGGACCCTTATTTACATCCAAGTTTCATCACTCTAGCCCAATTAGAAGTCTCAAAATTAACAAAACTATAGGATACCATTTTTAGTGTCCGCTTACAAAATGACCGAGTTTTTTATTAGGTCATTTTAATGGAGATGGTTCAATATGAAAGTTCCAGAATTAAGGTTTTGCAGCCTTTTTGAAGAAAAAGGAAGCAATGTTTTAAATTCTGAATATCTCATATACTTAATTGTCGTAGTCTGAACATAAAATGATCTAAAATGCTTGCTTAGGCATGTGCACCATTGGACGCCTTGGGGTCTAAAACACCTTATTACATCCAAGTTTCATCACTAATCAGTCTCAAAATTAACAAAACTATAGGGATACAATTTTAATTTCGCTCTCAAAATTTTGTATGCCGTGTACAAAGTGAAGTTTAGATCGCTCATAACTCGGAAGAACATGGAACCTTGACCTATACCCTATATTATAGTATTTACTTTGTGCCCAAACTAAAAAACGGGCATTTTTTGAGACGCGCCGCTAAATTTACGAATTTAGATCGCTCATAACTTGTTAGGGAATTGAGCTACATGAAACTTTGACCTACCCTGACCTACCCCGTGGTTTCCGATCCCAAGGAATCCAGAAATATCAATGTTTTTGCTCAATAAAAAAATGACCTCATAAAAAACTCGGCCATTTTCTAAGCGGACACTAAAAACTCTTAATTTTGAGACTTCTTATAGGGCTTACTTGGATGTAAATAAGTGTTTGAGACCCCAAGGAAGCATTTAGCTACGGTAAGTATCATATTCCTACGCAACGCTTCATAATTTTGAGATTCGCCTTCTAAATTATTCGGTACGTAGAGATTAGGATAAATCGAAACTGCCCTTGGGGACAAGATGGGTAAGTATATGAAATAATCAGAATTTAAAATATTGCTGTATTTTTTTGCAAAACGGAACACCTAGGGAGGAAGGGTTAATAAATTTCGAAGTACAAACTGTTCAACTGCCGGATCAAAAGCAATATAGTTATTTTAAATTCATTATGGTTTTTGACAATCTGGTGACATCTATTACCTAATTTTAGAACTAAATTCATACACGTTTCATGGAGAGCACCATTTGTAAGATGATTCCGACAATTTTCGGAGCTTCCGTCGGACTAAGACCAGCGATGCCCAAAATGAAAGGCAATTAAAAAGCCACTGGTCTGCTTTTTGTGAAAGAACGGGCCTGCATTGGCAAGTGGGCCAATATTGGCCCGCTATTTCACAAAAAGCAAACCAGTGGCTTTTGAATCGCCTTTCATTTTGGATCTTGGGCAGTTAATATTCGATAAACGGTAAATAATCTGTTCTTTTATTTGTACTACATTTAGTACGATATGTATACTTTTCGATAATATCAAATTATCTTATCTCTTTCTTCATGTTGAGCAAATAGCCTGTGTGATCCATCTAGGGGTTAAAAAAACTTGCCGACATCTCGGTTGTATTTCTGAACGGCTGCGATGATGAATTAGGCTACCCGCGCCGACTCTGGATTTGTTAAGGCATTCCTCGCCCATTTGTCTATTTCTAATGAGATGATATGTTCTACACAAATCTCTAAACCAGCAATTAGCAACTATGTAACTGTTGGATGTTACAGCAGTGTTGAAATATTCATTTTTCAACCATCTATGAAAAGTTTATGTATTAACTATTATGTTTGATTACATTTTACGGATGATTGAACCTTTTATTTTAAGATCTTTTAAACATCGTTAATTAAGTATGATATTTCAGACATTTTCATTATAATAGATGTTTAAACTCTGGACAGTGTTAATACCGCAGCATACAGTACCGGATTACCCTTGAGGCGCTAGAGACTGCAGCCTCCGGCCCGAAATTTTTGCTTGATTTGAAATTTTAAAATGACATGAAACGCTTAATGCTGATTAAAAAACGAAGCGAGGGGGTCTGCCATAGCCCATCCAATTATAAAATAGGCCCTTCGGTTTTAGAAGTAGGCCCATAATTTTGAAAAAGGGCCGAAAGTTTATGGTTACTTACTAATTATTATAAATACCGGTAGGCCCTTTTATTTTGAAGAAAGGCGGTCGTTCTCTGAGAATTTTCAATATTTCATTTTGTGGCGAACAAGAACTTATCCAAATATATAACATTAAAGTCCAGAACACGAAACTTGTTTTTTTTTGTTGATTAAGTTGCCGGAAAATCAGCTATTTTGCTATTCGAAATAGCCCTTCCACGTTGCTGATAGCCCTTAAAATTCCCACCAGGGGCCGTAAGGCCGGCCTCTGGACCCCACCCGTTGGTTGCTCGCGCCTTTGGCGCTCGTGCTATCACGCGTGGTATGATAGAGCTACGCTTCTGATATTGGAACAATTTTAGGCTCATATTTTTCAGCCTCCGGCCCAGAAAACCTTTATCCGGCTCTGCGCAGCAACTCTCTGGAGTTATAGGATAGGAACTTTGAGAAAAAAAGTGTCAATGACATCATCGCTCACAGAGTCCTATATCGTACTTCATAATACCCATACGATATTAAAATCCGGCTGAAAAAGCCAACCAAAACGTTGCTATGTAATTAATAATCTTACATCATTTATACTGGGCAATTATCGATTGTGGAGTCGGTCAATACGTCTTGTTTTATGATCAATCAATCACTGAGGAAAGCTCCGCCCACTTTATTATCAAACCGTGTCCGGTTTCTTTGATCGCCGCCAAATGTTTTACCGTAGATTCCGCTATTAACTAATCAAAAGCCATCAAACGTAAGTGGAGTTTTGGCTGATTTTGGCTTTAACAATGTGATGGGAACAAATTTCGGAGAAACTATTGATTTATTCATATATTCCGGTACTTTAAGAATGATTTCAATTTTGCTTTGAAACTTGGTGAATAAGGGAAATTGCCATGATCAATAGTCAAATAAGTCCGCTTACAAGGGTTTTATTATCTAGCCAGTCTGGAAGCAGCCTCCTCGGCTACCCCTGTTATATGCAATTTCTTGGGGATCTGACCGATCGTACAAAAGACAGAATTTCAAAAGACTGACATCCTAAAAGACCGAACGTAAATCAGACCGAATTCTAAAAGACCAAATGGACAAAAAATACCGAAATGCCGAAACTTTCTTTTTTTTTAAACATACAAGTTTTTTGAAACCAACAGACCGAATGGACAAAAGTTAAGCATTGCTTTTAATTCCAACCTGCGTGGTTTCAACTATAAAAAACCCATTGAATAAACTAGCTCTAACTCTATTTATAACCCTAAATTTTAACCAAATTGTCTGTGGAATATTGGTCTTTTGTACGTTCGGTCTTTCATCCATTCGGTGTTTTGGAATTTCGGTCTTTGCACGTTCGGTCTTTTGTGATGTCGTTCTCTTTGAATTCGGTCTTTAAGAATTTCGGATATTTGGGCTAGACTCAATTTCTTGCATTTATGAAATAGCTTCATGGAGCCCTGGTTTTTGTTTGTGCATGAGCTACTCTCTTACACACTTAAAAGCCATTGGCGTTCTGTGCCTTTAATTTATAGTCACTTTTTTAGTTTAGCACCCAGTTTTGGACCACTATAGGAATTTGTCAAATCGTCAAAGTCCGCTATGCTGGGGTGTTTGAGTACCTTTTTGGCCATAATTATAAATTTTAAAGCACCATTTAAAATAGTGGCAAAACAGAGCAAAGTGGCAAAATTGGGTGCGTGGTCAAAAAATTTAGGAAAAAATTGGCGCGTTGTTGAAAAAATTGGAAAAATTTTGTTTCGAAAAAATCTGGGCCGCAGAAAAAAAATTTCAACCGCCTGCAAAAAATAGGTGGGTGGGTGATCATAATAATTGGCAAAAAAGCATTTTCCAATTTTTTCCATGCCATTTTGGGGGTGGGTGGGTACCAATTTTCGGCATACGTGTTTTTTCTGGTGTGGTGCTGATCATCGTCAAACAATTCTGGCATAATATAGAGAGTTTATGTATATTGTTTATAGTTTTAAGATTTACGGTTTTAAAATTATGTTAAAAACGAATTTCTTTTATGAGTTAATTAGAAGAAGTTTAAGATCTTCGAAGCAATATTTCGCACACTGAAGAATGCTTTAAAGAATCCCCTATTAATTAGGATTAAAAAAACTAATCTGTTTTTGTTTTTCGTAGACGTAATGAAGATCTTCAGCTGCTCCATGGATTACTAAAAAGTTATGTGGAAAACTTTTAACAAGTGTTGTAGTTTCAAGAATACTGATTATGTTGTACGAATCAATTAGCCCTCCAACACCTGAGGGAGGAAGGCTGACACGTTTGGCGACGGTGAGTCTTCTGATCCGACTGCCTAGTATTCGAATAAGTCGATACCAGAATGTTAGATACTTAAAATATCGTTTCCTCGATAAGTAAGCTCTTTTGTTCTAGAAATATTATAAACTTCAGAACTTTGAATATTTGATACGAGGGGTCGGGTTTGGCATTCACGTAGGCCGAAATTTGGCAAAAGTGAGTTGAGGTACACCGTACACCTACCCCAAAATGGCATGGAAAAATTGGAAAAAAATGTTTTTGTCCCCACCCACCCCTTCTTTGCCAATTTTTTCCATCAATTTTTTGACCACCCAACCCCTTTTTTGCACGCGGTTGAAAAAAAGTTCTGTGGCCCAGATTTTTTCGAACAAATTTTTTTTACTTTTTACCACAACGCGCAATTTTTTTCCTAAAATGTTTTTTTTTAATATAGTTTTTTATTTTCAAAATCAGATATACGTTCATGAGTGAATCAGTTTTTAATAAATTTAAGTAAGTATATATACAAAAAAAAGATGGGAGTGAATTCACAAAGCAAAAAACTAAAAAAACTAAAAGAAAAACGTTGACCACCAGTTTTGCCATTTTCCTCTGTTTTGCAACTAATGTTATTTTAAATGGTGCTCTAAGCTTATAATAATGGTCAAAAACATGATTAAAAGCCTAAAAATCATGGTATAATATAACGAAGGAGGAAAAAATTGGCAAACAACTGAAAACAGTGGAAAAGTGTTTTTTTACCAAAACTCCTCACAGATTCCTTAGTATTAATATACGATGTATGAGTTCAGTAAGTATAAAACTAAAATGGTATTTCCTGCACCTCTCTCGGTTTTTCCATTTTCTTGCAAATCAATTTTGTCCTCCTTTGTTTTTTATCAATATCACAGCTTAAATCACCATTTAGAATAGAAATAAATTGTGTGGGTGCATGGTCAAATTCTTAAGGACGAAATTAGTGCGTTCTGGAAAAAGTTGTTAAAGTGGAAAAAATTGGCAAAAGGGGGTTGGTGGTGGCGAAAAAACTGCCGTTTTCTGATTTTTCCATGCCAATTTATGGGTGGGTGGGTACCTCAACCCAATTTTTGGCATACGTGTATGTCAATTTCTCCCATGACTAAATTATGAATATATCGTTAATAGAACGATATTATATCGAACATTATCTTTCCAACGCCTCTGTGGCGCGAGGTGCAGTATAGGAATTTATTTTCTAGTAACATATAGACTAATTGTAGGATACTAAAGAGAAATATACTGCCGACATAATGGCTCATTTGTAATACCCATGTCTACATAGAATAACTCAAACTTACAACTTTACTGATGGTTTTAGTAATTGCCCGGAATCCAATCAGGGTATTAAGTGAACAAGCTAACATGTTATAGGTTCAGGCAACAGTTTATAGTAATTTGAAAACATCTTGTGTTCTTCATCTTTTATTTCTCCGGTTTATTTAAAGGGTTGAAAATCAACAAAAACAATTGTGAATAATTTACCTTATAATTACATGGGACCACTGATGATGGATTGAGCCGTCGGTCACGACGGATCTCCCTTCTTCAGCATTTAGGGTGATGATTGAGGTGATGGGTGATGATTATGTCTGGTGTGGCTGACCAGACCGATGCGTGATCTGCATCGTCTTATTTCTCCCGCATAAGTGCATGGATGATCAGCTGGCCGCGGTAGACCAGCAGATCAGAGTGGCGTAAGCAATGTTTAGGGATCCTTTTATCTCCCCCTACTGTGCAGAGGTTAAGAAGCACTGAGGTTGCGCATACCCAATGCCACTCTCTCTCTTCTTGTGGGCATCTGAGAACGACAGGTACGGAAACCGCAACATGTAGAAGATGGCACAAGCGCAGCAATTGGCCAGGATCCATGTTTATTTGTAGACTCCCTCCCATTTGATTGCAGCAACTGTCGCAGTTCTTCCGCCTTCACCTCGAGGCTTCTGCCGTTGACCGCTACCACTGACCGTTGGTTGGACCTAGTTAACCCATAGGTGGGCTCATGGTTGGTCGGCAGCAGGGCATATCCACACGCCGGTGGGCCATACTTACCGGACCTCTGGGGCCCATGAATGCTCCGAGTTTAGCCTGGGACCGCAAGGTACCTAGTTCATGTACGTTGCCGCGGAGAGGCACTGCAGAAGTCTTGCCCATGGAGAGGCTATATACTGACAAGAGTGAAGACTTACGAAACTGCTCCCCTTTTCGCCCAGAGGCTAGTCAGCGGCAGTAGCTAAAAGCAGGACATCAAGCACTACCGAAACACTACAACACTTTTTGCATCACACAGCCCTGTGGCTCACTACACCATACCATTACCACAAATATATAGTTTAATAACGGTAATGTACCCCTCACACAGCGTTCACGCTTAAATCATCTGAAAGCTAACTCAATAGTCAGCCAAAACGAGATGCACTTTTGAAAGCTTTTGATTGGTTAATAGCGGAATTTCCGGTAATGACGCGTGGTCTGACGTCACGCAAAAAAAGAACTATGATCTGTGGTAAGATCAAAGAAACCCGACACGGCTTGTGAATAAAGTGGGCAGCGCTTTCCTTAGTGATTGACTGATCATAAGTATAAATGGTGTAAGACTACTAAATATTAGTTCGCCATTTCAGACATATTTAGTTTTTAAGAGACTCAAAAACACCAATAGGTGACGCGATCCGCGCGAAAAATGCTGGATTATGATTGAAGAAAAGATATATTTATCGGTTCCTCAATCTTGGTCAGGGTAAATAATAGTTTCAAATAGTCCAATTCCAATTTAAAGCAGTAATTCGATATGATTTAAATTGTTTTTTTTCATTGGTTCCCGGTTTTTGACCTTTTTCCAACCAATCATGAGGGCCGTGCTTATCCATCTATTGCTAGACTAACTTATATGATCAAACGACTCATTTCTATTCAGTCAATTCTCTTTATATCCTACTTTTCTTTTCATTTTCTTCGACCATATTTTTGTCACGCTGAGCCTCTGTTTGATGCCAAATTGATCATTTATCATGGCTCACTTAGCGAGCAATAAGTAACGCAGACTGGAGGTAAACGCTAGGTAATATCATGGCTCCTACTGCGCTTACGGGATATTGAAAAACCAAAGTAGTCTTTACTGCCGTATTATCCAATTATAGCCTATTAGCCCAATAAGACTCGAAGCGAAATGCTCAATTTTTTCCAATTTAAGACGATGAATTGGGCAACTGACATCACACGGAAGCACGCCCGTTTATGCGGATAAATGAGCTTTAATCACGATACTCGATAGAAAGGGGTTCGATACCGATATATTTTTATCAGTTAATGAAAGGATTTTCAGTGCAACTTTATAACAATATAGCAAGACTTATCGACGAAATGTGAAGATTTATTTTTACAAATATTAAAAAACTGTGACATTCCGTCGATAAGACAAATATTGCTGAATCTTGAGGGCATTACAAGCAGCCATAGCCTAATCATTAAATTGTGTGCGTCATTCGATTCCTTGACGTCGAAAACCCATATTTACATCCAAATTTCAATTGAAAGGACAAAGTGATACTTGTTTTAGCGACGTCTCCGATTTATAGTTTGGGCACTTCTAATAGAGATAGAAACAAAACATGGCATTTTTGAATTCCTTGGCTCCGAAAATCATGGGGTAGGTCAAGGTTCGATTATTACCGTCGTGTCCGGGTTATGAGCGATCTAAAATTCACAATTTTGGTACTTGAGAATAACTCGGAAGGTAATTCGGTTAGGAACATGGAACCTTGACCTATACTCCATGGTTTTCCGGCGGACCAACTTACCATACCAAATATAAAATTTGAATGTAAATAGGGATTTTCGACGTCAGGAAATCAAATGGCGCACATATAGTTTTATTATTAGATCTTATTAGGCTATATGGCAAATATGAGAAATGGCAATTTTTCAAAATAATAGCCGCCATTTTAAAAAACTACAATTTGAAATTTGAGATATTGACTCTAATAGGAAACATATGGCACATGGGCAAATCGGATTTGAGAAAAAAGTTGCAAAATGAAACACCCTAGCCAATATACGGTAGTAAGATATGCGTTGACGTTGTACGATACCAACAATATCGATAAGCAATCATAAAACGGTAAAACCACAGGAAGAGCTTTGTTGAAACCAACGCTGCTTTGGTCTCATTATTCTGTATCCACTGAAGAAAATTAAGCAATGAATTGAATAAGAACTAATGACATTTTTAAAGTAAATGTTGATTTTTTATTTGCATAATCCGAGTTTTATTACAAAATACCCTTAATTAATTGATAGAGTGAAACGGTTTTGAAATTGGAACCGTTGTGGATAGTTGTGAATAGATTTTCAATAACGTTGTGATTATAACTTGTCAAAATATATGAAGGGTCATTTAGATTAATTTAGATCACGAATTCATTCAGATAAAATGCTTTATAACCGTAGCTTATTAATCAGCTTTCTTATAATTGCTAACTTTTTCTTGTGCCACGTAGCCTACGTCATGATGGGATAAATTGGCGCCGAGCGCTTTTTTCGGTTTCGTGGCGCTGTACAGTAGAAATAAGACGTCGGTAGCTCGAACTAACTATTGGTGATTGGTTATATATTTCTAAGTTCTGAGATATTGCTTACTTCCGGTTATGACGCCATCAGGTCACGCGTGACCTGATATTGACAATGCCATTGTTCATCTATACAGTGTGTCAAATGAAATGTATAACAGCCAGAAGACGTCATACTGTGATTCAATTAATTTAGTTGCAAAATACATCCCCGAAAGAGCATGCATGGTCCTCTCTCCCGATTGTTGCAGATCGATTTATAACTCGTAGATGGTCAACTCATAATTAAGTCAAATTATGACGTCATCTAACTATTACACACTTTACTGCGACACCCTGTATATATACCAAATTGCATTAACTTAGTATGATTAGGTTCTGAGATATTGAGCACTTCCGGATATGACGTCATCAGGTCAAGTGACCCTACGCCTACAAATTTTTGCATGAATATGTGTGCCTACTGATATATTAAAATCACTTCAAGATATGACGTCATCGTGTCGTTTCTGGGGGGGGTAGATACACGTCGTGTGACCCCCCTAATAAACAGACATCTCCCAAATAGGTATCGTTCGTATCAATTTCAAATATATATTCCAATTCTGAAGTTCATCGGATAAAAACTGCGTACGATCGTCTGGAAGCAAACCAATAGTTAAAAACTAAAAATTGAGGTTTCTGGGGTAAGTACTTACTGTAGATCTTACGCACCAAAAATCAATAAGTTACCCTTACCATTTCTATAACTCAAATTTATAACTTCCAAATTTGAAGTCAATCGATTGAAAATAACGACCAGGATCTCCGAAAACCGATAGGTAGGAAGAAGAAACGGAAATGATTCGATCGATTCAATAAAGCCGTATATCGTATTGGACCTACCGTGATGAATAACGGGTATGTCAGACCTCTCCTCTGAGGTAGTATTGGTCCTCGATCTAGCGCGCATTATAGCTAGTCGGAGGGCAAATCTGCCGTAAGAAGGTAAACCGCGGTAACTCTGTTTTCAACGAACCGAGAAAATAGACAATTTGTAAATCGATT
>JAUCNG010398810.1:0-10619 GCA_032353305.1 Cephalothrix spiralis
CCCGCCCCCCCCCCCCCCCCAAAACTCTAAACGAAGGGACTTCGTTTAGATAATTATGAGACGGCCCCTAATAATATGTTGTCTATTTCAATTCCTTAAAGCCTTACAAAGCGACATAAACATATAAAATCATATGAAATCATTTAGGAATAATCAATAATATGTGATTTAAATAGATCAGTATACGCTTTATGAACATAAAGTGTTGATTTTGTAGATCTGATAGTCATAATATATGCATGTATCGTATCAGTGCATGAATTAAACATAGCTACATTTGTATAGATAGATATAGGTTCTATCAAAATATGTGTACAAATGTACGTGTAATTATATATTTTTAAGAATTTTTCTCTCGAAATCCTGTAACCTGATGAAATAATTTGATTGGGTATGTCTTAAAAATGTAAAAATACATCTCTTTTCAACCCTTTTCATATTTTTTCTCTCGACTGTTTTTCCATATTTCTATACCACAAATCATGTTTAAATCATGAATATTGATTGAGTTAACACTTTTAAACACGATGGACCATTTAAATAAGTTTTTAGTTGCAAAAAGGCAAACAATATAGGATTTAGTGATGATTTGTAGGAAAAATATGTGGTTTGAAAGTTTTGGAAATTTTTGCCGAAAAATATTTACACTACAAAATAGTGCTAAAAATAGGTGCTCAAATTTGCTTTGGAAAACTTGCAAAGTAAAAAAAATGTAAAAAGGTGTGGTGGGTCAAAAGGTTGTGCAATCATTTACATAACTCCAATTGGAGAGGTTTCGTGTGTCACGAACCTCGTTTTTCAAAAATAAAAAATTGTCCTATACACTGTATTCTATTAAAATGAGTGTCATTTATCGTGCCCGGCCAAAAACCACTTTTTCAGTTTTTTGCCAATTTTTTCCTCCTCTGTATTTTTACCATTTAGGCTTTTAATCATGTTTTTAATCACCATTACCGTATTATAACATATATATAAGCTTAAAGCACCCTTTAAAATAAAATTTAGTAGCAGAACTATCTGGGCCGCAGAAAAATTCCAACTGCGTGCAAAAATTAGGGGGTGGGTGGTCAATAAATTGGCACGGTGGAAAGAATTGGCAAAAAAGGGGTGGGTGGGGCAAAAAAGCATCCTCGTTTCCATGGTAATATATCATATTTCATAATACCCTGGCCCGATCAACAATAAATTCATCGTTTAATAGCGAACCAAACAATTAGTAGTCTTACACCACTAAACGATTCTACTAATAATTATTCAGCGCCAATGGATTTTATAGCTGTATCACGCAGAAAGACATCTAGATATAGAGCTTCTTTGCTGTCAACATACCCATGCAAAAGTCGTCGAATTTCCGCTAAGGTGCAAACACATCCGAGTGGTCTATAAGACCTGATTCCACCATTGGACTGTAACATTACAAACGAAAACATGATAGCATAATAACAGGAATACATATCACAAATTAGTGTTTTAGGCATTTTTTCATGTTTTTAGATTTCATGTAACTCAATTATGCAATAGTTCACACGAAAAAAACTGAAATTTTTTACCGTTTTTAAGACCATGTTAAAACAGTCACGTGAGTCGTTTGACCAATCACTGGCCCCATATCTTTTTCAAATCCATGCAAAGAAATTCGTAATGGATTTTGTCAGAGCGTTGGCCAAGCAGCTGCAGGATGACGCTCTGACAGGTGAGAATGGCAAAAGAGCTTGGCTTGCGCCTTTTTCCAATTTTTACCATGCCATTTAAGTGGTGGGCGGTGTTCGGCATACGTGTATGCCAATTTTTTTTACGACCCCCCCCCCCCCTTCCTGCGTAGCCTGGGGATTCTAAACCTTGAAAAACTCATACAACGTATGATTTTTTAAAATTCCGGGCAAGGCCTAAGGGACACCGTGTATAAGTGTTTGTAAAATTTCTTTGAAGGTTTAATGCATTGAACTTCGTGACAATTTATAATATTTACATTGAAGCTATTGAGTGTATACAAATGTAGTTCTAAGCATAAGGGCGGTACTCATAATTCAAAACCGTTCCTTAAAATCTAAAATTGGAACATGAGTATCATATACAAATATTGATATAGCATCATGTAGATTGAATCTGATGAATGATTCTGCATTAAATACATTTGGGGATAGAAAAATAAAAGGTTGGAATCAAATTAACCCGCTGAATAGAGATCCATAAAACCTATAGATAACTTTCCAATCCTGTTTCTAATGACATATATACGTCTCATAGAATATGGAAATATGCAGTATGTCTCAATAGAATGTGTAACAGTTAGCTGACGTCATATTGTGACTTTATAATATAAATGTGCATCTTGGAATCCGGTAATTCTTTTGGACAAGTTCTGGTTCGCGTTTTTGCGCCTGGGAGTGAATCGAAACAAGTACCAGAACGAGTCTAAAAGAATTCCAAGATGTCCATTTATATACTAACAATTAACACATTAATGCACAGTCAATGAAATGCACGGGGGGGGGTGTGTGCCGGGAAATGTCAAAATAGCGACGCTTAGCAACGCCTAAGGCAATCCTAGCGCTGGATATTTGTGGATCGCCCCGATCCACGGAACTCCTTTAGCGCTAAGTCCCCGTATGGGGTGGCGGTACATAGCGCTTTATTTTATATAGTATCTGAAAAAAACATTTTTTTTAAAAGCAAAATTAAGTTGAAACTTATTGCTTCTCAAAAAGTTTCTGTGTTTTGCTCATTGTTTTGTTCCATTTGCCAGCGGATTTTTTCTGTAATAATCTAAAATTCCCATAAAAAATCCATAGTGATCCATAGCGACTGATAGCGCTTGAAAAATGTCCCATCTGCGATATGCCTAGCGCCGCTCTAGGCGATCCTAGCGCTAGCGCTACGCAGCACTATTTTCACATTTCCCGGCACCTCCCCCCCCCCTGCATTTCATTGACTAGGTGCATAAACATCATTATCGTGTTTTTAACATTAAAAAAAATATATATTGTCTTTTAAAGCTCATTAAATTATGTTCTTCTAACAGTTAATAGTTTGGCAAGTTCCCAGCCACTAGTATTTGGCAAGTTCAAGGTCAATTTGTGAATTACGCGTCGACCCGACTCGAGCGTTTAGTGACAGAATCATGAGATATAAATTCATCCGCGCTAATTAAGATCAATATGGACGAGAATCTGCGACCTGCGGGGTACTGATACAAGATTTTAGTCGGTTAAATAGATAATAAGCTCATATTGGAATAGATGTGTGGTAAAATTATAAATTGAATAAGGAACTTAGAAATGTAAAAATTAATCAGAAAGGTCCGTTCATTTATGGTCTACTGGGGATTTTGAACTTTTTAGTCTTTTGGGAAACTGATACTGTTGCTCACTTAATATCTTGTTGTCAAACAGATTTGCACCAAATTTCTTTTATTTAAAAGAGAATACCTTGTTCTCTCAGTGATAATTATTAAGTCTCAATGACGTTATCTATCTATTATACATTTGGTGCACCCTGTATATAATAAAATTAATAACTTTCAAATACATATATTACAAAACTAATTTATGCATTACTTTTGAAATAAAATGTTTTTTTCTTCAGTTAAATAAAAACTTGTCATGAAGGCATTACCATTAATGAGGGTCTGCAAGGGTTTTTCGTTAACCGTAAATCGACCTAAAATTGACTCCGTAAACGTAAAATGGCGTGAAAAACGGTCGTTAAACGTAAAACGAGGTATTTCAAGAGACATAATCGTAGACCGGTAAATTCTTAAACCGTAAACTGACTAAAATCCCGTAATCGTAAAGCGTAAAAAGCTTTTTAGGTGAAATAACGTAATCGTAAATCGTAATCTAGATAATTTTCCGTTAACGTAAACCGTAATAGTAATATATCATAGCGTAAAAAGTAAATTGGTTCAGTGTTATCTATGAAAACTGCAATAACATGTTTGTTTATGTTTTATAAATTAGGTGCTCTTTGGATCGAACATTGCTCTTAAAACTATTAAATTCACTGTTATAATTCACAAAAAGGTAAAATGCTACCTAAATTCCGTTAACGTAAAATAGGCAAATTTTGAGATCGTAAACGTAAATTGGCCGAATTTTAGTAATTAATTCATAATTAAGTCACACAATGACGTAATCTATCTATTATACATTTTATCGGTGAATAGAAAAAATATAACTTTCAAATATTACAAAACTAATTTATGCATTACTTTTGAAACAAAAATGTATCGTTTCAGTTAAATAAAAGCTTGTCATGTAATAATAATTAAAATATCATCATACTTGAGGCGTTTTTATTCAGTGTTAGTAAATCATTTTTAGATGAAAACACAACTACGAAATCGACTTTGATTTACAAACTACATTGTACAGTCAAGTTGGCTGCTCAGTGTTAAAAATTTCAAAAATTGTCCTCTCACATTGATATATGTCACGTCACTCGTGACTCACAATTTGTTACCTAAAATCAAATTTGCGCATGCGCAAATTGTTATTTTGACTATTTAAGGTAACAAATTTCCCAAGGTAACAAATTTCAAGGAACATTTTTTCGCATTAGAAGCCAGTTGTACTGTAGGCTACACTCTGGTAAATCACCAGATTTGGCTGAATTGGTAAATCCGCGGCCATTTTGTTGCAAATCCAGCTCGAAATCGAAAACAATCGCGCAGAATAAAAAACGATTTAAGGGGACATCGGAAAGTTTTTACTAAATCTTAAAAAATCATAAAAACGCCTTTTATTTGATATTCGGAAGAGGGGGGACGGCGAATTGAAGTAATCATTAACTACTAAGAGCTTAATTGTTCAATCCCTAGGGTCGTTTCAATTCATAGGTTCCACTGTATTTTAACAATAATATATTTTCTTTATACAGAATATACCTTCAATAGTCACTCATCGATAAAAAATAAATTCTATAGAAAAAATATTTATGCATGCATAACATACAAAAAACATAATGACAAGAATAAGTGATTGGAACGCATAAAATATATAATACATATGTTGATAGTAACGCACGGAAATAAGTTTTTGTATTTTGGATTACATATTTTGTTAAAAAAGGATTACTAATTTGAAGTGCATAGTGCTTAATTATGTAAATCATGTTACGCTTAAATTGGGTGTTATTTTATGACTTGACTTATTTTGGATACAGTGATAGGTTATATATTTTTTTACAAAATGGCATTCGTTAGGCACTTTTAGTTCAAATCTATTATTCACCTACTCTAGTAAACGAGAGGTTGTATTGTCGACCGGTTTACTTTAGCAAACTATTATTCACCATGAATGAATCAGATCAGTCAGACCTCCTTTATGCCGCTGACAAGGGAGATATTGGCACTTTAAAGTACCTAGTTACGCAGGGAGTTGATATTAACTTTTCCGATGGTGATGGTTGGACCCCTTTACTTAATGGTTGCTTTTATGGTCATTTGGAAGTTGTAAAATATCTGATTGAGAATAAAGCTGACGTGAACCAAGGTTTTACAGATACTGGTGATACCCCATTGTTTATGAGCGCACAGGAGGGTCATCTTGATGTTGTAAAATATCTGTTTGAGAATAAAGCTGACGTCAACCAAGTACGTACAGATGGTCTAACCCCATTGTGTATGAGCGCAAGGAAGGGTCATCTTGATATAATAAAATATCTGATTGACAATAACGCTAACATCAACCAAGGTAGTACAGATGATGGTGCAACCCCATTGTTATTAAGTGCACATGAAGGTCATCTTGATGTTGTAAAATATCTGATTGAGAAGAACGCTAACATCAACCAAGGACGTACAGATACTGGTTCAACCCCATTGTTTATGAGCGCACAGAATGGTCATCTTGAAGTTGTAAAATATCTGATTGAGAATAATGCTAAAATCAACCAAGGACGTACAGATGATGGTATAACCCCATTATTAATGAGTGCACAGGAAGGTCATCTTGATGTTGTAAAATATCTGATTGAGAATAACGCTGATATCAACCAAGCTAGTACAGATACTGGTTCAACCCCATTATTTATGAGCGCACAGAACGGTCATCTTGATGTTGTAAAATATCTGATTGAGAATAAAGCTGACATCAACCAAGGTCGTACAGATGATGGTGCAACCCCATTGTTTATGAGTGCACAAGAGGGTCATCTTGAAGTTGTAAAATATCTGATTGAAAATAACGCTTACATCAACCAAGGTCGTACAAATACTGCTGCAACCCCATTGTTTATGAGCGCACAGAATTGTCATCTTGATGTTGTAAAATATCTGATTGAAAATAACGCTGACATCAACCAAGGACGTACAGATGATGGTTCAACCCCATTGTTAATGAGCTCACAGAACGGTCATCTTGATGTTGTAAAATATCTGATTGAAAATAACGCTAACATCAACCAAGGTCGTACAAATACTGGTGCAACCCCATTGTTTATGAGCGCACAGGAGGGTCACCTTGATGTTGTAAAATATCTGATTGAGAATAAAGCTGACGTTAACCAAGGACGTACAGGTGATGGTCTAACCCCATTATTAATAAGTGCACAGGAAGGTCTTCTTGATGTTGTAAAATATCTGATTGACAATAACGCTGACGTTAATCAAGGTCGTACAGATAATGGTACAACCCCATTGATAATGAGTGCACAGAATGGTCATCTTGAAGCTGTAAAATATCTGATTGAGAATAACGCTGACATCAACCAAGGTCGTACAGATAATGGTGCAACCCCATTGTTTATGAGCGCACAGGAGGGTCATATAGATGTTGTAAAATATCTGATTGAAAATAACGCTAACATCAACCAAGGTCGTACAAATACTGGTGCAACCCCATTGTTTATGAGCGCACAGGAGGGTCACCTTGATGTTGTAAAATATCTGATTGAGAATAACGCTAACGTAAACCAAGGTCGTACAGATGATGGTATAACCCCATTGTTTATGAGCGCACATGAGGGTCATATTGAAGTTGTAAAATATCTGATTGAGAATAAAGCTGACGTTAACCAAGGTCGTACAGATGATGGTGCAACCCCATTGTTAGTGAGCGTACATAATGGTCATCTTGATGTTGTAAAATATCTGATTGAGAATAACGCTGACGTCAACCAAGGTTGTAAAGATACTGGTACAACCCCATTGCATATAGCCTCTATGGAAGGTCATCTTGATATTTTAGAATATTTGATTAAAAATTACGCTGATCTCAACTGTGCCGATAGTGAAGGTATGAATGCACTTATGTATTCTGCAGTAGGGGGCGATCTCAATACTGTGAAATACCTAATCATGGTACAAGGTATTGATGCTTCTCAGTGCGATTCCCGTGGGTTAACAGCTATACATCTTGCTGCATGCCTCGGAAATCTTGATATCATAAAATATCTCCTAACATGTTCGGAACATTCGGATTTAGATAATTTGTTACCTCTCAGTGTTAGAAAGGGCAATGTAACTGTTTTAAAAACTCTTCTCAATTTTCGGTATGGAATTAGATTTGATGATTCTATATCTGATTCTATTCTCGATTATGGAATTAAAAATGAAGCATTGATGTTCCAAGCAGTGATCTGCGCACAGCTTCAAAATATGTCTAGTTGTAAAAAGCTTATGCAATTGACTAGCACTGAGCTGAAAATCAATTTTGATTCTCTAATATTTGAAGCGGATGAAATTATCAAGTATTTAGAATATCTAAAAAAAGAAGCAGATGATATGTCCAACGTAATAACATCAGAAAGTTTCAAAATGCGAAAATTTCCTCTATTCATAGATATTTCTGATTTAGTTATATCCAACAAGCGATTTAGTAACATCTTTGCAATAACAATTACTGAAGAGGAAATCGGCAAAGGAAGCTTTGGAACTGTAAAAATCGGTGTACATCGTGAAACAGATAAAAGATATGCCGTGAAATGCATTGACATTGAAAAAGCTAAGTCAGAAAAGGGTTTAAAGGTAAAATTTCATCTTATTGAGACAGAAAATGCTCTGAAATTGCATCATGAAAACATTGTTGAATTCCATGGACATAAACTTTCGCATGAAAAGGGGAGGCCATTTTTGTATTTGATAACTGAATTATGCAAAGAAGATTTGCATAAACATTTTATCAAAGATGGAAATGCAAATGACAGAAACCCTAGTTCCGCTAAAAACTATGATAGCAGTGTTCATTATTACTTAAATATTGCATGTCAAATATTCAATGGGTTAGCACATATTCATGCTAAGAAAATTGTTCATAAGGATATTAAACTGAAGAACATTTTCATTAGTTTTGACTTTAGAATCAAAATTGGAGACTTCGGGTTGTCTGATCAGTTGGTTGGCAGTGAAGAAATGACAAGAAGTATGAATGGTACACCATTCTATTTGCCGCCGGAAGTGCATCGCATGAATAAGTATTCATTTTCCACTGATACTTTTGCAACTGGTTTAGTCCTGCATGAGCTTTGGCTAGGAATTCTGTACTATAAGGGGGAGCCTTTTAATAACAGTAGTAAACGTGAAATAATTGAAAAGCTTACGAACGGAGTACGGCCTGTCTTTAACGACAATCGTCCCGCTGGTGATATCGAAGAATTAATCAAAGAATGCTGGCATCAAGACTATAAACAACGCCCAACTTCTCAAGAAGTTTGTGACAGACTTTGGAAAATGTTCACTGAAAGGGTTGATGACAGAAAACCGGAAATTGGAATGATAGTGCAGTTCAAGCCTGAAAGTGCATTGGAACAGAAACAGAAGTCTGGCGAAACAGAATTTGGTTATGGCCTTGTTTTGAGTCAGTTGAGCCGGATGATGCAAGGAATATCAGAGGTGCCACCTCTACCAATGAGTAGTTTGCGGAATGTATCCGAAACTTCTAATTATTCTAATGTTAATTAAAAACTTAAAAATATGCTTATATAAACGTCAGTGTGTACCTTGGTGTAAATATTTTATGAAGATAACTTTTATATAACTTTGACGTGTATCGTAGTGTAAATATGTTTCTAAAACTGAAGGTTGTGAAGAATCAACTCAAAATTCACTTAGGTCACCTCTGTCAATTTTGAGAGGCTTTCCGATGTTTACAAAATGAAACTTCGGAGCTAAACTTTGTTGTTTTATTCTTAAGGATATATTTTTCAATTATAGTTAATGAAAACATTTTGAACTTGAAGTGATATTGTAGTGTAAATATTTTTTGAAACAAAAGAACATGTGAAGTTAGACTCTATTTGGCGATTTTAAGTGCCTTGCTAAGTATATATTTCTGAAACTTTGGAATTGCAAGACAATTTTCAATTGATAAAAAGGCACATTTTAAACTAAAAGAACTTTAATATGTGAACATTTTTGAGACTAAAGGATGACTGAATTACTGATATTACTAGTAACAGTTCATCTCAAAGGATATGTTCAATTTCAAATTAACATTAAAACAAAGGAATACAAAATCATTTGAACTTAAAAAATGGTATCTTAATGTAAATGAAAAATAACTTAGGCCATTTTTGGAGGTTTTAAAATGACTTGTTTATTCTTTCTGAAATTTTAGAACTGAATTTTGCAAAAAAACTTTTCAATTGACAAAAATAACATTTGAACAAAGGAAACTTTGATATGTGAACATTTTTGAGGCTATTTTATTGATGATTGGAATACTGATATTACCATTGGAATAATTAACATTAAAACAAAGGATGATAAAATCATTTTGGACTTTAATAAGTAGGATCTTAGTGTAAATAAGCTATAAACTCCGGCCATTTTGGAGGTTTTAAGTGCTAGGTGTTTCTGAAACTTCAGAATTACAGACACATTTGATATGTAAATATTTTGATGCTAAATGGTATGATCAAACTGACATTGGATATTTATCTGCAAGGACATAATTATTCAAATAACTAAAAATATTGAAATGGATATGACTTAATATAAACTCAGGCTCTTATCAACCGTCTGTTCAAGGATTATTTATACCAAGCCAAGTCTAAAATGAGGGAATTGTCGCACAATTGTGAATATCTTCTTAACAAAATTTTTGGTTTAACTTCATGCTTAAGGTAGTAAACAAAACATTTGTTTTTCCCAAAACTGTCCATACGCAAAATATAACCTTGTTCATTCAATTAAAAGGCCGAATGAACTGAGTATTTTTAATATGTACTTGGCTTCAGGTAGCCATTTAATTTTAAAAGGTCTTCCCACAGTTTAAATATATACAGATCTAGAGAACTCCGCAATAAATAACGCGCAAGATCACTGAAAAAAATGCGTAAATTGATTTTTGCCACTTATTTGTAACCCACCTATTTGGTTACTAAACGCCATTTAACTTGGAAACGGTTCATTTTAGTGTATATAAATATATTACTAACTATTAGAAACATTACCCTAATCTTCTCAAAAAAAATTAAAAGTCATCCAAGGTCATTTCATGACTTTATACGTAAAAATCCATAAAATACCGTGCAACGTCATGAAATGTCCTTGGATGACCTTGAAATTATTTTTGAGAAGATTAGTGTAATGTTTCTAATAGGTGGTAATATATTTATATACCCTAAAATGAACCGTTTCCAAGTTAAAGGGCGTTTAGTAACCAAATAGGCGGGTTACA
>JAUCNG010398921.1:0-16580 GCA_032353305.1 Cephalothrix spiralis
CAGAATTTTTCTATATTCTCTGCTGTTAGTTTCACAAAAGGTTTTGAGAACAGTAATTTGTATTTATCATCAACGCTAAAATTATGAAAAATTTCAGATTCTAACCCTATCTTATCGAACCAAATACAACTCGTTGTATAGTTCACAATCAAAAATATAATGGGATTCTGTTTCCTTGCAAACAGAGTTACAATATTTACAAAGCCTTTCTTCGGAAAAGCTACCAGTTTTTGTGACCGGTCGGTGATATATTTAAAAGTAAGTTAGTATGAAGAAGATAAGTTAGTAAATAAGTAAGTAAGTGAGAAAATAAGTATTCGAAATCACAATATATACATTGGAATGATACAAGACCAAAAAGACAGCAAAACATTTTGCAATTTTTATCTTGTATCAAATATGGTAATAATAAACAATAATATGTACCATGCATGGAAGATAAACAGATCGCCCAGTAAAGGCTTATACATGTATTCCATGTGTCCTTGCAAATCAAAATAAGTCGCTTTCGGTTTTTGAAAAATTTCGTGATACATTTTAGAACCATGGGAAATGTAATGACCTCTAGTTTATGAAAATAGAAAATTATATTTTGAAAGTTTTATTCGGTTTTTGTATAGCTACATGCTGTACATGAAGTACCGTTCATTAAACAGTTACCAACACTCTGACCCGGGCTCTGACATCAGAGTTCAGAGCTAAGCCCGCGGTGCTCAGTAAAACTCTAAGCTCATAAATTGTATCAACTCTGAGCTTAGTTTAGAGTACCGCCTTTAGATCTCAGAGTTAAGAGCTCTGCAATTCAGCGTAAGAGTGCAACTTTAAGGTTTTAATCCCGGGTTTTAATACTCAAAAGACCTCGCTTGTACTACGATCCCAAGAAGACTCATTAGTTTTGACACAGTTTCACACACACGGGGAGGGTTTCATGACACTAAAAAGTCTGGACATGTTTTGTTAATTTTAGTTCTTTGAACTGAAGTCAAATAATGTACTAGCTGGTTGTACATAATCCCGTGACGAAAAAGATTTGTTCAACATTTCTGACACAGTTTCACTCACACTAGAAACATCATTCAAAGTTCTTTTTAGAGAGAGTTCGAAACCGGGGTTCTCTGAGTTAAGTTTTTGGAGAACTTTCTCGAACTTCTCTTTAGCTTCAGTTGCGGACAGACGCTTCTTGAAATCAAACTCTAAGCAACCATCAACAATGGAAGCTACCTCGTGTTCTATTTCACGTTTTATTTCACCAATGTCTGGTTTTACTCCTCTCTTCAGCATTTGAAGTTTCTCTTCCTGGTTTGCATCATCAAAAGGAATAGCTTTGTAATATGCTAGGCCTTTATACATTTCCGTGAGCAAAAGACCGATTGAGAACATATCAGAGGCGGATGAATATCTCCTAGGAACATCCAGCACTTCCGGAGCTGAATAGATGAAAGTTCCTTTGAATCTATCAGTCTCTTGTACTTCGCTCTCTAAAATGTCAGCCAACCCGAAGTCAGTTATCTTCGCAGTGTTGTCGAAACCTAAAAGAATATTTGCCAGTTTCAAATCTTTATGAACGCATGACTCAGAATGCATGTATTCCAATCCACTAAGAATATGAACAGCATGATCACAAAACTGCTGTATACTCGTAGAAAAGTCAATTAAGTCATTAGCTCTGCCAGGGTTACTCTCATTATTTTTACCGTTAGTTATGTAAAAACATTTAAGATCTTCTTTGCAAAGTTCTGTAACTAAGTACATCATAGTTTTGATAAGTGTAATGTCGTATTCTATTTTGTGACCATAAAACGTAACTAAGCAATTATGTCTAAGTTTCGTAAGACATTTAGTTTCGTTGGCTAACAATGAGAGGTCCTTTTTGTATGATCCCACGTCGATACACTTTACTGCCGTGTCTTCAATTCCTAATTTAACGATCCCAAAGGATCCTCGACCTAATTCTTTACCGAGATTTTCTTTTTTAAAAGATAACATTTTTATCTCATTTTGCCCTGATATGATAAGTCCTTGTAACATTGTTTTAACGTCAACTTTAGTGTTTGTGTTTATGACCAGGTTGGATAGTTCGCTTCTCTGCGTATAATTAAGGTCGCTTATTCGAGCTTTTAAGTGAGCAATGTATGAATTTAACAATTTAACAGATCGATCTTTGCAGAAAGGTACCATATCATTCATGATATTATAGCACGTTTTAACATTGTTAATGTGAACCAAGAGATTTTTTTCAAAATTGGATCTAGCGTCTGACGAAACAAATTCGCGTTCCTGAACATATTCAGGTTTTAAAAGGTCAATTCCATGTTTATAAGTTACAACATGGATGAGACCATCGACACTACCGTATATTGATAGTAAAAAGAGTAGGGCAATATCACTCTCATCATTTATGCTAGCTCTTTCAGGTCGGTCTTCTTTTTTTACGACACAAGTTAAACATTCTAAGTTACCTCCAATTGCAGCTGCATGTGAGACGGACATACCATTAATGGCATAGTTGACGTCTGCTCCACACTCAATAAGATATTTTACACAGTCTATGTGTCCCCTTCCTGCTGCTTCAAACAGTAGTGTCTTACCATCGTTAGCCACATGGCTAACATCGGCTTTTGTCGCTTCGATGAGGTATCTAAGAATAGACAGGTGATTGAACTCTGCTGCTAAAAACAATAGCGTTTGGTTAACGCATGCTTTATTTTCGACGAGAATTTTTACTGAGTCTAAATGCCCTTCTGTGACTGCTAATAGTAATGAATCATTGTCTTTATTATAAATGTTAGCATTGTTTTCAAGAAGGACTTTAATACAGTCAGAGTGACCATTCATCGAAGCAAAGGACAATGGAGTCCAGCCCAAACAAAAAGAAGCATCTTTGTTTTTATGATTTACATTTGCATTGTTATGTATAAGAAATTTAACACATTCTAAAAAGCCGTTTCGTGAAGCAAAACACAATGGTGACCAGCCTTTTTTGCCAGTATGTTCGATGTCTGCTTTGTTTTCTATTAAGAATTTGACACATTCGAAGTGACCATTCTCTATTGCAACGATTAAAGGTGTCTCACCCTTAAGTGCAATATGATTGGCATCTGCTTTGTTCTGAATGAGAAATTTAAGTACACTCAAGTGTCCACCATAAGCAGCATAAAAGAGTGGTGTCCAACCATCAATTTTGTCACTTTTTTCGACACCTGCGTCGCTTTCAATAAGAAATTTAACACATTCTAGATGATTGTTATTGGTTGCTATATGCAATGCACAATAACCGTCCTTTTGAGTATGATTTACGTCAGCGGAACGTTCTATAAGAAATTTGACTGTACTCAAATCCCCTCCCTCTGAAGCATGGATTAAAAGCGTCCTATTAGTATTGTCAGTTATATGAACGTCTTTTTCTGGGTCGAATAAGTATTTCAATAGATCAAGGAGCCCATACTTTGCTATGCTAAACAAATATATGTGCTTGATTCCTTCCACCATTTTCATAATTTGAAGCATCTTCAAAGCTCCATAAAGTAATGTTTCTATATTCTGTCCATCTGACGACGATCCAGCCCGAGGATTTTCTTCACGGACCGGATCCATAACTGATAGTTAACTTACCAATTCAAATTGTATTGTGTATCTGATTCACTAGAAAAACAAAAGTCCAAATTCACTAGAAAAACAAAATTCCAAATTTACTAGAAAAACAAAAGTCCAAATTAAAGGATTGACATGAATCGAACCGAAATCCTAACAAAATACCGCACACTAATATGGCGATATGGTAAACGTTATGTTATAAATTGGTCGTCATGTGTCTCTAGTTACCTTTATAAATGAAAAAATATATGTAAATAAAGAACTTTTATAAGGATTATTTGATGCACGTAAATATGTTGTGCTCTATTAATTCAAATTATCGACCTTGAATCAGTTCATGGTTTTTTGTGGTCGAATAATTTTCTATAGTATATTTACAACTATCTACATTGACGTGCCTGGAAAACAAGTTCTCTCTTTTTTGTTGTAAAAATGAATACATATAATTGTGCACTGGCCCCAGCCCCAGGGGCAAAAATGACATTTTTGAATCACTTTGAAGTTTATATACAAAAGTATCGTTTTGAGTGTATACACAAATACTTATGCATTACGCAGTAAATGACAATGTTTTGTCATGAAATTTTTTGCATGATCTAGGCCGGGGGTGGGTAGGTATAAAAACTGCCCAAATGCAAATTTTTTCCACACTTTGCAAATGTTTTCCTTAACTGTTTTCCATTGTTTTAGGTCTCTGAATCATGCTAGAATATGAATATTAATTTAATTAACTCTTAAAACAATGGTTTTTATTAGCAAAATAGTCAAAATTTGAAGAATAAATATGCACACGCTGGAAAAGTTTTGCAAAATTTTTCCTAAAAAAATATGATTGCAGAAACGTGTTAAAATTAGTGTTCAAAACTTGCAAAACAGAAGAAAAAAATTCCCCCTGGTTATTCCAGGTATTTCAGTTTTCGCATTCTCCACTAAATATATCCGGAATTGAAAGATTTTACCAGATCTTAGAAATTAACTGTAGACACGATTAGATAACAAAGAATTAAACATGAACTGAGCTGCATGCCTCGTGACGTGCAATCATGAGCCCTAGCAAGCTAACGTCGTCACTTACTATATGTAGAATGCCCCTTTCGATTTAGTTAAATTTCTGTGAATATCATACCATGTATATTTGAAAAACACCTTGTTTAGAACGTATTTTATCACGTAATTTTTTATATTTTTACAGGTTGAAATGTTAACTCATTTTGGGAAAGAACACTTTTGTCCATTGAGTATGGTTCGGTAAGAATTTACAATAATTTATTGCATATCTATAACCATTCCGGGTTAATTGCACACATAATATAATGGTATAACATAATCACATGAAGTAATATTTCCTACGATTTCATGACATACAATATATATAAAGCACGGTCTTTGACGGAATACAGAATATATCTAGATACCTTAATAATTTTGTCTTCATAATCCGACGAAATTCTGGTCAATTTTGAAGCAAGTTTGGGGGGGGGGGGGCTATGTCAAATCTAAAGACGAGATTTCCGTGGGGATAAAGCGGTCCGCGATTTTTAAATGCACTATGTTTGAGTTGCCCACCGAAAATAGTACAAAATTGAAGCGGTGGCCCTTATTATATTTTTCTACTTTTAGTGTTTATGGCACGAGTGTGGTTGAAGAAGACTTTGACCAAAATGAAGATGATGATCATACAGATGATTCTGAGCTTCACTCAAAAGAGGGAGACAGTAGTAATCTTTTCACCAGTGCTACAGGTTGGTATCTTAATTTGACTCTATTCGTTCCCGGTTGTTCATTTCCATGCTTTCAAAGTAAATCATAGCCTAGAACTAGTTCAGTAACCGGTTAACCAGTCCATCGGACCTTGGGATTTGGTGACATAAACGCGCAGACATAACTATCCCAGTCTTATACCAATATTTGTCTTTTATTGGCTTTATCGAGGTAAAATAAAATCCCTTTCGTTTCGAACCAGTCGATTGAACCCCATTTTTCACAATTCTCTAGAACTTATAGAGACAAACTAGTAAACAGGTAAAATTAAATTATTATCAAATAAAAACCAAAAGGTCCTTCACTGGCTTTTCTAGACCTATTATGCAAGAAGTCTACATATAGACTGGTTTAAGGACTAGTTTAAGGTCGATTCATCAAAGTGCACTTTAATCCCTTGTTTACACCAAATTCCCAATGACATATTTGAACTTCAATTAATGATGGTTTTAAGTTTAAAGTTTATGGGGCTATTTTCAGATGAACAATTTTAATCTGAGGATTAAATTGATAATTTTGTCCATAATCCCCCTTAAATTATTATAAACATTCATTAGAACGTTGACTTCTTTATCTACAGGGCATTTAGGGGCATTCACTTTATTTGATAATTATATAATTTTTTTTAATTTACTTACTTTTAACTCTGGTAACTCCTAGTTATCCTACTTTAGAGATTTATGTCATTCGTTGTCCTACTGTTTGAGGTGATGTCCTACTTAAGTCTAGAATTAGACCTAATACACAATTATGAATGTGAAAATAGCGCTGCGTTGCGCTAGCGGGATCACCTAGCGCGGCGCTAGGCATCGCAGGCGGGGACATTTTTCAAGCGCTATGGATCACTATGGATCGCTCATAGGGGGGATTTTTGATTATTACACTTGCAAATGGAACAAATGAGCAAAACAAAGAAAAATTTTGAGAATAAATAACTTTCAGTTTAATTTTGCTTTTTATAAAAATGTATTTTTCAGATACTATGTAAAATGTAGCGCTATGTACCGCAACTCCACCCGGGGACTTAGCGCTAAAGGAGTTCCGTGGATCGGGGCGATCCACTTATTTCTAGCGCTAGGATCGCCTTAGGCGTCGCTAAGCGTCGTTATTTTGACATTTCCTGGCCCCCTCCCCGGTGCATTTCATTGACTGGTGCATAATACAGGCCAATAGACTGAGTATGAGGACTGGTTCTATTTAGAGCTAGTCCTTTTTTTGCGAATGAAACTTTCTCGAAAAATTAAACTGTTGGATCTGAAATCCAATCAATTAAAAAAAAGCCAGACTAGACGGTTTGGTGTCTAATTCTAATCTGTGTCCTACAACTCTTAGCAATATTAATTCGAAATATTTTTTCTGCTTTGTTAAGACTGAAATGTGGAAATTATGCGGACTCGCGGACCGCGGAATAAGCAGTCTGAAACGCGGAATCCTCTTCTCGCGGACCGCATTATTGATCATTATAAAGATCTTTTAGATCATTAATCATTATACAAGACATACAAGGCCCTAAAAACAAAATATATGCCATAGTTACCGATTTAAAAATCTCTTGTGTTGTTGTTTTGTTTTGAATATATATTTTTTTTTAATTTTTAATATTTTATCATTATTATTATTTTTTTATTATTTTATTATTTTTATTTTATTTTTGCTGTACTGTATAGTATCATTTATTATGTTACCTTGTAGTTTTTTATTAATTCATCGCTCGGGGAAATGAGGGAAAGGGGGTGGAATGGTCATGACTATAAAATTATTGTAATAATTGTAATTGTTAAATAAAGTATCTTATCTTATCTTATCTTATCTTATCTTCTTTCAGATACTGTGATAAGCCTAGTCAAAAAAGTGTTGAAAGGTGATAGCGATTCTGGAGGAGAGGAAACAAGTAAGTTTCTGAACTTGATACAAAGTCATTTTAAACATTCAAGAGTTTTATAATTTTTTTGTTTTCGAATGTAATTTTACATATTTACACAATTTCATAATCAATAAAAAATCAATAAGATGTCGATGTCTAGGGACGATATTATTCTATCCCTGCCAGTTTCCCTAAAAAGGAGCATGGACCTGGGTGATCTTATTTCCTTTATTTCATAATAAAGTGATGTTATTCTTCTTATAACATGTAACAGGGGGTCATCGAAAAAATGACCCCTAAAATGGCATGGAAAAAATTGGAAAAAGCCTTTTTTGCTTCCACCCACCGCTTTTTTGCCAATTTTTTCCATCGTTCCAATTTTTTCCATAAACCTTTGAGAAACCACCCACCCTCTATTTTTGCACGAGGTTGAAATTTTAATAATACTACTGGTCAAAAAACATGATTAAAAGCCTAAAAATTGTATAAAAACAAAGGAGGAAAAAATGGTTTTGGCCGAAAAAGGTACCCACCACCCCAGCATACATGTAATGCCAATTTTTACCATGACCCCCCTCCTGATTATAATGTGTATATAGATTCTTATGCCTACAGGTGTACTAAAACTGCTTCTTAATCTGAGATCAATAAGAAAAAATAGATGGCTCGTATTTTTAATTTATGTAACTTTGAGATATCTGATTTATTTTTTTTTAGATAAGGAAGAAAAAGCTGAAACTAAAAACAACGTTACACAGAACTGTACTGGTATGTATTGAAGAAAAGTTCTAAAACAATAAGTTACTAATTTTAAATATACAAGTATGGTTGGAACACTAGCTGCGCTATTTAGTAATGCAGGTTACATTTATGGGATCGATGATCAATAGTATAGATTTCCTATACTTGCAATGTAGAATTAGTATAGGGGCGTTTTTATTAATGTAGAAGTAGTCTACTGTATTATTAGTATAGAGGCGTTTTTATAGGGATAAAGGGGGTCACTTGAATGAGTAGTAAATCGAATTAGATTTCCTGGAATATTGGGAAATCTAAATGGACTACTTAACTCCTGATAAAAACACCTTAGTTGTACATTTCCTTAGACTTTGAGCACAAATAAGCACTTAATTAGCAGTAGTTCTTTACATAAAAGCATCAGTATATCTCAATAATTTTGACTTATTTAAGAATATTTTCGTAACTCTTAACCTGGAAAAAAGGGAAAAGTCTAGAAAAGTCGGAAAATTTTCATTTTTGAGAAAGTCTGAGAAATTTTTTTCTTGAGAATTAGTTCACGACTAAGTCTCTTTGTCAATACAAATTATGTTTGAGTTCTTGCATTTGGTAAGGGAAATGATTTGATTTTGAAATGGTCAGGGAAAAGTCAAGGAATGGTAAAATAAAGGCTACCCTTTAATTATTGCTTACCGAATTTTAAGCTTTTGTGTTTTTACTCACTACTAATGTAACATAACTATCAGGCGTTTTTGTGATCCATTTGTTGTGTAAATAACCTTACTAAACCACACTTTGCTGCTTTAGATACCACATCAACAACTGGAAGCTCCTCCGGGACGTCCTGCATGTCAAATGACCAATATGAACCAGTTCTCCCAAGTGTAATATCTAACCCAGGTATGACAATTTTATATTGAAACTAAAAAAAATTAAGGATCCGGAATATTTCGAGGGATGGTAAGGGTAAAGTCAAGCACAAGGGTACAGTTTAGCTTCCCCTATCTAATACATACTCATACTAATAAAACCCCAATAGTCGAGGCCCATAATGCCCACACAAGTTGTATTTTTTTTTAATCGAGCACTTTGTTAACAAATTAACAAAGCAAATTTTGAAGTATACATTAAAGTTTTACTTTTGGCCTCATTTTTATTGTATACCATTTTTCTGTTACTTAAGGCATTGTCGCCTTGATAAACAGCATCATCTTCATTTTCGACTAGAAAACTCGGCCCAAATTTCAAACGACTTTTTACTTTTTTTTGAGTATGTTGTAAAAAATCATCGATATTTTACATTGAACGATATCACAAAAATTGTTAAACAATATCAAAAAAAAGTTTAACACTATATGTACCATTCTTTGGTTATTGTACGAGTTTCCAGTGGGATAAAAATGAGTTAGTAGCCCCGAGTGGAATAATGGTTTAATCCCCCACTTAAACGAGTGTAATAAGTTAATAACATTTTTATACCACGGTTCAATCCCCTTTTAACCCATTTTAAGCGATTTAAAAACCCCAAAACAGCTAATCGTGGTATAATAAATATTATTATACCTTTAACATTATATCATTGTACACAAAGTTTGATATTTGAAAATATATAACATTTGTATTATCTATTCTGCGATAATATTATGCTCTTTTTGAAGCCCAAGTTTTTTTGTGTAGTTTTCTCTCACCTCTGACAAGAAAACAAATTAATGAAAAGGTTGATCGTGTATATTAATTTCTAACCACGAAATACCAACTTGTTAATTCATAATTTTTCTTGACTTTTAATGAATAATTTATTTTCTAATTTTTCATTTTCAGTGTCTATTGGTAAAATACCAAGTCTTAATGAATTTTCACCACGTTTCATATCAGCACAGTTACTCTATGACGAATCAGTGACGTTCTTTAGTCGATGCGACGTTTGCGAGTCGTGTCAATCAAAAAAAATCACAAATCACACCTACACAGGGAACTTATCTTGCATTTTAAAGTATATACTAATTAATCAGCGTTCTACCTGCCATAGGAACACTGACGGGACACTGGCTTATAATGTGAGTGTTGATAGTGACAGTTTCGGACCAACTGTTCCGGACCCACAAAGTCCGAAACAGAGTGATGTTTCGGACGGTACAAATTCTTTTCCCATTCCAAGTGTTAACATTCCCAACCCAGAACCAATTAACAATGGGAAAAATAATGTGTCTCCATTAGTGAGTTCTGTAGTTTCAAGTGATATTTTACCAAGTTCAGTTAAGGATAGTTCACATTTAAACCAAGAACTGCCTGAACTGGATAAACAAAAAGATGATAAAAGTGTTGCTAAGGATGAAGCGTCTTCGTTGCTAAGTTCCGGTAGTTCATTAGATATCCCCGTAGTCGTGGAAACCAGTAAACTAAACGTTGAAGATTCAACAATGAAACCGGATGTTATATACGGGCAACCATCATCTTCAGTCTCTACCCCTATATTACCGGATTTGGAATCGCTAAAAGCCGAAGAAGGGGGAACCGGAAGTAGTATTACGTCATCGGAAGCTGTTGCTGCCGTAAAGACGACGGAACGAGCAGAAGATGTATCATCAAAAATCAAAGAGCAGCCGGTGCCTGTGCCTGAAACTGTTGATATACCAGAGAGCACCACAGTTTTACCAGGGTCTCCAGAAATGACACCAGCGAAAAGAGAGACAGCAATTATGAGATTGAATAATCGTGTGAAGGCATTAGAATTGAACGTATCATTAACAAGCAGGTATGTGTTTATATTTGAACGATAAATATTCTTAACTTCCAAAACCACGAATATAAATTGCTTTGAAAAGGTAGAATTATCGCTACAAACGCTTAAAAACTTCAAATACCCTAGATTTGAATTCCAACTAACGCGATATTTTTTTATCGAAATATTACTGAATGTTTAACCCGTCTGATCAATTCACTGTTGAATTTAAAAAATACATAACTCTTTTTTTCCAAGAAACAAAAAACGCAACTCGATCCGTCAATTATTTGTTATTCATAAATTCGCTTAAATGGGACATATTTCCCTCTCTCAAATACGACAATATGCATCCTAGACCGAAGTCGAAAACCCCCGAACAATCATTCGGTAATGGTCGGATTTTCATGTTTGCTATGGTGTTTTTTAAAAAAACTCACTTTTTAGGCAGAAATAAGGCTATATCCAGCATCAAAACTGAATTTTCTAGATAATCTAGAGAGTTTATTTTCCTAATTAAATCACATAACACACATTGAGAACATATAAAAAATTGGGTTCAAAAAGTTACTAAGAGGTGGTTCTTAGTGCTGCCACCTCTTAATAGTAACTATCGTGACTAGTAATTACTCTTGTTAGAAGTTAATTATTTATGATAGAGGTGCTTATTTTGAGTTTCACGTTAGTTGGTATAAACCACCCTTGACTTCCGGGGGTAAGCCCCTGGCCCCCGCCAAGTCCCTGCCCCTGTAAGCCGTAGAGGCTCTAGGCGACTTACCGATGCATTGCGAGATGTGGTTGTCCTTGCTACCATTTCTGGACTCGTATTAATTTCGAGTTTGGATGCTGCTTAGCCTTCATCAGTAAGTTGTTGTCCTAAAATATTATTTGAATCCCAATTGCTACTCGTCTAACCTACTTTACTTGTTTGTATTTTCCAGGTATTTAGAGGAATTAAGTCAACGATACAAGAAGCAAATTGATCATTTGTACAAATCTTACGAAAACACGTTTGCTAGACTTACTAACTCATCTTACATTTCGGAACAAAGAGAGTTAAGGCAACAGGAACATATCGCTGTTTTACAGAACAAGATACAAGAGATGAACGGTACGGTGACAATCATGGTCAATGAAAGAGATATGTTTTACATGAAAGTAAGTGATTTTTAATATCTTTAATCTTTTGTTTTACTATGGTACGAAATTCTTTTGTTCGAACTTCATTCTATTTCCTTTAGATGCAGCTACTGAAGCAATGCTAACTAAGATCACGCTAACTTGCACAATAGCATTAATCAGATATACGATAGTAACAGGAATATAAACAGGAATATGAAATGAAATTTTCTATTTTCAAGCAAACTTTGAAAAATTTATCACGCAGCTCCTAGACAATATCGAAACAAAACCGTTACATGCCTAGCAGCGCTTACTATTCCTTTCAAGCCTTAAAAAACCCAGTTCGATTCCGTCAATTATTCGCGTAGTAATTATTTAATTTGTAAGACCGGTTTCTGCCAGATTTCCGATTTTTGATCGAATGTTAACATCACCCGTGGTATGTAAACTACCTTATTAAAAGAAGGGGTGATTTCTGAAGCCCTCTTACTACGTACCGCGCGCGCACTTCAGATATCTTTACCCATCTATTCTATACGAGCCGACTGCCAGTGCTCCAGACTGGGTTGCGTGAATCCAAAATCGAAGGCAATTGCCCCAGCTTGGTATGTAATGAAAACAGTTCATGCACATAAGAACTCCATTAGAGCTATTCGATAAGTGCTTTGCATGTATAAGAGTAGCCGGCGAGGCGGATCCCAGATTGACATGTGATCGGCCCCGATTACTTATGTTACGTCACTGTCGATCCTCAAAGTCCCGCCACATCACAATTTGGACCTGAATGTTGTTTTAAAACTTCACTCCACTCCACTCCACTAGACGGACGTGGCTTCCTCGAGCATTTGCTCGTATACCGCGCACTCTGATCTATTTACTAAATACCGAGTAGTGTTGTGTTTTCTTCAGAAAGAGGGACAACGGATTTATTCTGACCGAGCCATTTAGTATCTGGTCTTTGTTCGTGCCCGAGTGAGCCTCGAACCCGTGACCTTCCGATAAGAAGGCAAGTGCGCTGGACTAAACCCGCTGGACTTAACCCGTCTATTCTATATTTTCAGGTTATGCAGTTCCTCGTCATATCTGTATTAATCAACTTCTTTATCAATATCATGTTATCCCGACGAAATCGACCAAAACCGTCCGCACATGTCCCGGATGATGTTTTTGAGGAATTATTTACATCGCCGCAAAGAATTGAGCGGCGCAACTCCGACGGCGGCGCCACTTCAAAAGAGGTCACAACATTGGGTCAAATGGCCCCGACATTATCGGGGAGTGATAGTAATTTATATATTGTTGAACCAAACATTCCATTCCTTTTAGAAAGAAAGGTAGGTGAAAATTAAGTTATTTTGCATGAGGTGAATTTACGGTGGCTCGGGATTTAGGAAAATATTAAAGAAAAGTATAATTCGATATATTTTTTTCGCTGGCAGTCCTATTTTGAATAAATCGTTAAAAATGACCAGTTTTGCCAAAATTACAAGGGACAAGAGTATAATTATCGAACATTTTAGGACATAGTATTTTTGAACAGCTTAGATCTTGGGCTTTTTTGGCGTATACATGAAAAAACATTCCACGCACTTCAAGGCCTCGAGGCAAGGGAGTGAAAATTGAAATTCGTCAAGAAACAGCGAATTCATGACATTTTTGTCAGATGTTTTGGCCAAGTGTCAGGTTTCCCGATGGGCGAGGTCCAATTGTATGATGTCCCTCGATGCACCGAACCCAGGGGTTGATTATGGAAAAAATAAATCTATTAAACGATGCCGCAATGTTGAAGAAAAAAAATAATGCAAAAAATGCCCCAAAATTGCACCCCTTTTCTTAAAAGTTTTATTAAAAGTTGGTCAAAAATACTAAATCGGATCTAGGGACTTTTTCGCTGACCCATATACGCGGTCGCTGGCAGCGAAAGAGTTAACCTAAATTGAAAATAAATACATATTAGGCACTATAAGATGCGTATCTAAATATTGATTTTATTCACTTAATGCTAACTATTTGTATAAGTCGATTAGCGACAAATTTTGATATCTAAGGTCACTGTTTCTTCTAAACCCTGTAAGCCTTTCTGCGGTCGTTGACTGGCCTTGACAACAATTTACCGGAGGCAAAATGAGTAGCTGTTTTAAAAAAAACTCACTTTTTTAATAGAGATTATAGACCTAGAAATCGGGAATTTGTTTTTGACCCAAAACGTTATGGAATTTTTTTAATATTTTGGTTAAAAACTAGTTTACTACCTTGTGCGGTGCGCGGCTAGAGATTATTTTGAAGCGGTCAGGGAAAATTGAGAAAATAAAGCAAAGGTACCCTTTGGAAAATAATGAGCATGAACCTTACTGTAATGCTTTATTTTGAACATGCTCTAATATTCACAGAATAATAGTCCAGAAATTATAGAAGTGCAAACGTAAGGAAGCATTGCATGTTTTTTATACAGATCTTATACTGACCCCAAGTTAACCTTAACACGTATACCTAACCATTTCTAATTTTTTGAAAAGGCCCCTCCTAAAACTAGAGAAGTAAGTAATTAACAAGAATTCTTAATAATTCAAACAATTAATTTCTGTTATCTTGGTTTTTCATAAATGTTCTAAGGGAATTTGTACATCTATCGCACGGTGTCCCTAAACGTGTATTAAGTTTAATTTTGGGGTACAGCAACATTGTTTTTGGATATGATAGCTGATAACATACGCTTTCCGGATATAGCTTTAAAAATAGCTTATCTTTTTTAGATATGAGCATTCGCGGTCAAATTTTAGGGTTGCGCATGCGTAAAACTTAAATCTTTGTACCTCAATTTGTTGATTAGGGGCATGTTTATCTGTCCGTAATACAAATGTATGACCTTTAACTAGTTTTTGAGATATAAGCAATTTAAATATACGTTTGTGTATTGCTTATATCTCGAAAACGGCTAGGTTTAGGTCATACATTTGTATTACAGACAGATAGAAACATGCCCCTAATTAACAAATTGAGTTACAAAGATTTTTGTTTTGTACATGTGCAACCCTTAAACTCATATCAAAAAGTAGCCAGTTAAGCTATTTATTTAAAGCCATATCAGGAAAGAGTATGTTATCAGCTATCACTTCCCAACAAATTATTGGTGTATCCCAAAATTAAAAATTTTAGAGCTTCGGCACAATTTAGACGTTTTTTTAAATCGTTCGTCCAGCAATCGACGCCAGTTCACCGTCGAAGGCTGGGGAGGGGGGGGGGGGGTCCGCATGAACAGTGACCGGTGCATTAGGGACACCGTGATCGGGATTAAGTTTGAAATCTCTTGATGTTGGGAATGGAGCTTATCTGCTGAAATTGTCAAACATAATTCGCGAAATATTGCTGTGTTAGGGCCAAGGGAGAATAAGCATGAAACTCACTGTTGGAATTAGAAAAATGCATGTTATGTAAATACTAACTTCAAGAAGAAGACTGTGATGTTTAACGTTTTGGTCCAATTAGGGCAATTAGTTTGTTGGTGTGAAAGGTCAGATGTGCTTTGACTCCATTTTTTAAATATTGAATTAAAGTAGGACAATCAAAACGAGTAAAATTGTTTCTTAATTTTCTAATGTGATAATTCGTAGGGAATTCTGAACATAGGTTGTGAATTGCTTTCATAGTTTTTGCATTAACTGCCATGGTGATGAAAATTAACTTCAAGCTAACCTGCAGGAACTATTTAAGCCATTTGCTTAATAAACCTAGCGCAGAATAACTTATAACTTTATTTCGTACTATTTTGTAAGCATTTGGAAAATTTTAAAGTCATCAAAATCAACATTTCTTTACATTTTTTTCCAAAATGATATGCCGTCATGTATCGCGGACATAAACATGCCCCTATTGTTCCGAATTTTTCGATTTGCGCATGCGCAACCCTTAAACTCGACCACGCATGAGCATATCTCGAAAACACAATTAAATGTGCTTGATAAGCAGACATGAGAAGGAAATTCCCGCAAACGGTTTTTCTCGGCCTATCCGTCAGCCGCGTGTATATGGTTACTTTCGTTCACTTCACTTTTTTAAAATGGAGTAGGAAGAACACGTGATCAAGCTACTCGCTCAAAATTTAGTTAATTTTCACATACATATATTGTATAAAATGTTTTATAAGCGGTGTGTATCGGATTTGAACGATTGTGCTTTGCATGATGAATAGTTTGATTTGTTATAAAAACGAAACATTTTGACAAAAATTACATTTATTATGAATTAGAATCTAATATGAACGTAGACAAAATAATAACATTCATCATCCTTGCATCGTGAACCATTGACCAAAGACCATTTGAATGTAAGCATCGTTAATCAAATAAAGTCCAATCCCGGGCTACTGACGCAGCCAGAAAACGACGTGTTGGTTTGTTATAAATCTATAATACAATGTAATTGGTAATTTTGAGACAAATAATATTTTTCCAAGATATAAATTAAGTCCAAAAGAATAAAAAAGAAAAATTTTGAATAATATTTCAAGGAAGGAAGTTCATTTACAGTCACTATAGTTTTAGCCTACCGCACACTAGTCCGCAGAATCGCAAGAACGCTAGAACGCAACAAAATAAAACATAATAATCCTAACCAACACTAATTCGCTTAATCGCAAGAACGCCGATCCGCAGGATCGCATAAATTCCTAGTGTGCGGGGACATACTCGCTAGAACGCTAGATCGCAACCAAAATCAAACATGTTTGATTTTGGTTGCATTCTAGCGTTCTAGCGATTATGCCCCCGCACACTAGGATCG
>JAUCNG010399033.1:0-10617 GCA_032353305.1 Cephalothrix spiralis
CTGACAATGCTGATGACAAAGCTTCTGCTAGCAAAAATATTGGTACAACATCCCGCAAAATCGGAAAGATTCTGATAGAAAGTTATAAGAATGAAACGAAATTGATTAGGTACTACTTTTCTGAGTCCGCAAAGTACTTGAATATAGCAGATGAGTGTGCCAGAGACAAAAGTTTGGAATGGAAACAAAACTTAAGTCAGCTAATTAATGACTTACTGGAAGAATATGAGGAATTTGAAACCGAAACTTGTTCTGATTTCGCTGCAAGAGCAAGGAATTATGAAAAAATCGTTGACAATATACCGGACGAACACAAGCCGAATTTACTACTCAATATTGCAAATTGCTGGTAAGTATGGTATCTGAACCTGATACAGCATACATGAATTGTAGGGATCTCCTGGGCGAAATATCTCGACTCTCGAGGGGTTTGTCACCGAGGGTTAAAGTTGTTGTTGTTCCTAGGATTTTTCTCATAATTATGTCAGCAACATCTGTGCGTCGTTGCTGGTCGATTCAATATTTCCCCTCATAAAACAAATTGTTGACAATATACCGGACGAAAACAAACCGAGTTTACTACTCAATATTGCAAATTGCTGGTAAGTATGGTATCTGAACTTGATACAGTATACACGACTTTTAGGATCACCTGGGCGAAATATCTCGACTCTCGAGGGTTTGTTCCCGAGGGTTATTTGATCTCATTTCCTGGTTCCTACTTATACGAGTATTATAGACAATTACATGCTGTGCTCCTATTTGACCCCATTTCCCTGCATGCAACATACATTTTTGGTTAATTGAGTGCCCCATGCACCCAAAATCACCATATAAGGGTAAAGCCAATCCACTGGTAATTTAGCAAAAGCTTTTCGATCCGTCTTTCGGATCTTCTTCAGTTTAAAATTACTCTCTTCCAGGTTACTAGCAGCTTGTGAGGCTTCATCAAATATGGCTTATAAAGACGCTCTACCTTATCTGCACGAATGTCATTACCCAATTGAAGAGTGCAAACGTCTTGTTCGCGATGATGAAGATCTTCTTAGTGAAATAAGAGTGTACGAAGACGACGTTATTCTTCAAATGTCTGTCATAGAAGCAATGCAAGCAAGATGCATCGGTAAGTTTAACACGTGGTATTTTCATGGGAGGGTCAGTATACTTAGTATAATCTCAGATCTTGCATCTAGTACGAGGACGAAACAGGAAAGATTCATGTTGGCCTATGTACTATTCTTCCTCAAAATCAGTTGAATAGCTTGCATAAGCCAAATCATCTCAAAATAAACGCTCAAAAATATTTTAGTAGTAAAATTTGACTTCAATGTCCATTCGTCTCGTGGGTTTCAGCAGCACTGATAAGTGATCAGCTATCCTTCTAATGAGCCAATTTGCAATGATGTCTTCCAAGTTATTTTCTTCAACATCGTACCAGTATATCTTTCACATATCCTTGATTTTTTAACTATTCTAACATTTACATCATCTCGAAATTAATAGAAGCTCTTAGTATGAAAAAAACCACAATGAATCGTGTCAAATATAATTCTATTGTAGAAGAGGGAGGCGGCGGCTCCGCAATAAAACGTTAAAAATTATTTTCTTTGATGAGCGTCAATCTTCCGACAGACGAATTTTAGAGTAAACTATTACTTTTTCAGCGGATGATTTGCTGGAAGATCAAATGAAAAATCAAGAAAACATATCTATGCCAATGTTATGGGATATAATTGATAGATATCATCATTCAATTGTCAAAGCAAGAGAAAAAGATGTTGAACAGGAAGCCATAGCTATGTCAAGAATAGGGCATGTGTATGAAAAATTCATGAAGCTGCCGTTAAGGGGAAAAGAGTTCTTTCGCAGAAGTATTGAATTAGCAATGGCTCTACAACCAAGAGTATTCACAAATGATGGTAATAAGCATTTTAAATATCTTTAAGGATCAAAACACCTATACACGGTACTTTATTCTCCGGTAAAAGGGATCCTTTGTTGACCATTAAAACCCTTTAGTGGTTTTGATCCATGATGTCCCGGCATCATTTCCTGAAAATTTCAAAATCGCGGGTTGGACAATTTTCGAGAAATGCGCATGCGCAAATCGCAAAAATGACCGCGGATTCTAGTAAAATAGGGGCATGTTTCTATCTGTCCGCAATATAATTATATGACGAAAAATCATCCGTTACAGAATAATTCAATGATTATGACGTCACACCTATTTCAAACGTTAATAACTCTGTAACGGTTGATTTTACGTCATATAATTGTATTACGGAAAGATAGAAACATGCCCCTATTCTATCAGAATCCACTGTAATTTTTACAATTTGCGCATGCGCAACCCTAAAACTCGACTGCGCATGCGCATTTCTCGAAAACTTTCCAACCCGTGATTTTGAAATTTTCAGGAAATGGACATCATGGATCAAAACCACCAGAGAGTTTTAATGGTTAAATAAAAGGATCCCTTTTACCGGAGAATAAAGTACCGTGTATACAATGTGTCCAAAAAAGGTTATTCTAATTCACTATGATTATTTCAAGTGTACATGTATACTAAAACTTTCTTAATTAGCCTGGATAAGTTGCATAAAACCAACGTTAATCAATTCATGTCACGTATAACTGCACTATACCGAATTAAAATTGTCTTGTATAATTCCTAAGTTTCCAAAAAATTCTAAATGTATTTTCAAAAAGTGTTTTGTGCTTGTTTTTAGATGTTAGTCTATCAAACAGAATCATCGTCATGGAAAGAGGTGAACGAGAAAACATTATCTTACTGATTATAACAGAAAATAACGTTTCCGGGGTATTGACCTTGGTTAATGATCGTTAATCAAATCATCTATCATATTTGTTTCTAAACTTGGAGGAAATTTAGTAAATATATAACGGTATCAGTGAAAATTAAAAATGCTGGGCATTTATGCAGTACCAGACTTATTTAGAAATATTTAGTATACTCTGTAGAATAATATCTGATTAAGGATGGTCTTTTTTGAGACACACTTTGCATTTTATAAAGCTGATGCGAAATTTAATATTTAAGTTAATTTTTCAAGGTAGTTTAACCCATCTTTTGGCCCCTTGGTCAATTTTTATAAAGCGGGGGCCCAAAATTGAGTCAAACCTAATCACATAACGACATAGATGGTAAAAAAAAGGTTTCAAATCTCAATCGACTCGTACAATGTATACAATTATGTAACATTATTTTCCAGATTGGTATATTGAAGCTACTGCTACTATGCAGAGGTATCAAGACGAAACAGTAAAAAAAGAAGAAAATCAATGGGAAAATGTAAAGAAGAAGTATATTGGTGAATTAGAAAAAGAAATGAAAGAATTGAATGGATTTGTGAATTCTGGTCAAATTGGGACAGCGGCAGCAGCAAAAAAGCTATTAGAATGTGTGTACAAAACATTTCCCATTGGAAAAAGTCTCCCACTCCCAGAGGAATTCAATTATTCAGACGCAAAGAAGACTTTACAAAAAGCCATTACTCACTACCACCCCGATAGAGTTGACACCGAATCGAAAGGAATAAAAGCAAAGATTCTGGCGGAAGAAATAACAAAGGTTTTAACTCGACATTATGAAAGTTTCAAAGGTTAGATTCAGTGATCTTCAGTGGTGGAGCCAGTTAAATTGTCTTCGAACCGAAATAATCAGCAAAGTTTTTAATGGGATATAGGATCATATAGATATGATGATTAGAGGTCATCACTAATTGTTGTGTTTAATATGAAATATATTTCCTAGCCTATGTAGTATATAGCCAATCATCTCCAAATAGGAAGTTGTTTTATAAAAATATATGATTTTCTAGGAGGCAGAAGAGCGTAATCCATGTAACAGGGTGGCTAACAAAATTCCATTATATTTTATCACAACACTTTAAAAAGTCTTGAAGACAGTCCGTTATCATGGTCGTGACATCCCGCCAAATAACCAATCGGAGACGAATAGTGTGGCCCAGAAATTTTCGGTTTTCCAATTTTCCTAAGCTCATCATCTTAAAATGGGACCGGGTAAAACGCGTGTAGGTGCGGAAATACACGTACTAAAACGCAGATATTTATCCGCAGTCCTTATACAGTGTGCCCCAATATTATGGAAAACAGCCAGATGACGTCATATTGTGACTTAACTATGAATATTTTAATAATTGCCAAACATACCTATTACCTATTCGAGAACCGAGTAAAACAGATTTGGTGCAGATCGGTTCATAACTGAGAAGCTTCGATAATTCTCACTAAGAAACCAGCTGGTTTCATTTTCCCAACTCTAAATCCCATTCTTTTCAATCACTTTAAGATTGATCTTGAATATTTTCAGTGCATTTCAATTTTTAATAATTTTTTGTGTTAATAGTAAATTGAATAAGAAATTTTAGAAAATTAAAAAGGCATACAAAATCGCAAGAATTCCGAGAAAGGACGTTTGTTTGGAGAATTTAACTTTTTGGACCTTTGGGGAAAATGTAGCTCAGTTGTTGTTGGACAGATTTGCACCAAATTTATTTTATTTGAAAGAGAAGACCATGATCTCTCTAGTTATCACTAGCAGCGATATAGTCAAATCATAATTTAGTCATAATATGACGTCATCTTGCTGTTTTCCATAATATTGGGACACCCTGTATATGTTTTGGATGCCTTTGAAATATTAAACGGATAATAATTCGGTCGTACTTATCAAAACTAAAAAACTATGTTTGGCTGTTTCAGGGGCGAGAAAAAAACTAATTATCTTTGATGTTGCCTCTTTGCTCTAATAGAGGTGTTTTACCAATGTCCCGTTTGAATTTAATATTCCGAGTCCAAGTTTGGACGATAGAAATGACGTTTTGAATTTTTGAAAAATCCTATATCAGTAATAAGGAGCATTGGCAACATTGAAATGGTACATGACCGCGAATACATATCTGCGTTTTACCCCTTCTTACCGGGTCATAGCGACCCATAAAATAATTTTAGGAGAAAATGTAGAAATTTAATGGAATCTAATGATATAAATAAGCCAATTATAGTCATAACAATTAGAGTAAAACAGTTAAAAGAAAACGAAATCGATTTTTCAAAATCTAAAACTGTTTATTTAGAATAGAAGTGGATGATCCGCACCTACACGCATTTTACCCGGTCCCTCCGACAATTGGTCTAAGGAAAGTTAGAAAAAACCGATAAATTTCAAAATCCTTGTTTTACTT
The DNA here is from genome assembly GCA_032353305.1 of Cephalothrix spiralis. Taxonomy (NCBI): domain Eukaryota; kingdom Metazoa; phylum Nemertea; class Palaeonemertea; order Archinemertea; family Cephalotrichidae; genus Cephalothrix; species Cephalothrix spiralis. The sequence continues at coordinate 5,229 of JAUCNG010399033.1, forward strand.
ACTATTGTAGATAATACTTTATTTCCTAGTAAGTTCGTGATTAACAAAGACCATTGCTTACCATTTTTTAGTCAACGTATAAAAAATATAAGCTGCGCCACTGCACTGTAGAGAGATTTCACAACAATCTTTAAAATTTCAAGAGATAAATATTTATTTATTTACATCATACATGATGAATACATTAGTAATTTGTATATAATACAATTTACATAGATTATATGAGTGATACGTAAAATATGCTCTCAAAACCAGGACTAGATCATTTTAACCAGTATCTAGGATACTGGATTCTATGCAAACGGTGCGCCAAATTTTCTTGAGTTTATTTTTTTTGCGCCAAAAATAACGAATTTGAATATAGACTTTCATGTATTTTAATGATTGAAAATCATTCAGTTTATATCTATATTGAACATGCTATGCTTTAGCGAGGAGACACGATACAAAGAATCGTAAATCGGCGAGGACAGATAAGGTTTGGGTTACAGTGTAGGGTCCCTTCGAGCGTAGGTACTTTATGCTTTATATTAGGCCTTTTTTTTAAAGGAAACTTACCCAATACATTTCGAAAATATTGGCGAGGGTCTGAGGACATTCCTCCAGATAAGGAAAGGCACAACTAGCATAGAATCCAGTATCGGTAACCAGGCACACACATTATTTAGCATGCACTTAATTATATTTTTTCTTTCATACATGCACTAAGGGTTTCATTTGAAAAAGTAAATAATTTTTTTATTGGCTATTGTCATTGTTTCGAAGCAGACTGATCTACACTCTGGTCCCCTCCGAGCTTATTTACGCCGCAATAAAACTTCCGTTTACTTAAAACAAAAAGTAAGGGCAAGGTATTTTTGTAAATGTGTATTGTCTCAAATAAATCATGTAATACCTTATTTTAATTCATTTCTACATTCATCTGTGATATCTAGATGAGTCTCTTTTGGCATATTAGCGAAAATATTATAATAATATTTTGTGTTATATTTTTTGAGAACGATTTATACGACATAGAACATTGAACATTTTGGAAAAGCGATTCATTTGATATCACCGCTCACATGATAAGGTCCTATACCCCAGATCTATGAATTTATGACGCAGCACATATTTTTATAAAAATATGAGTATGACAAAATGAATGAATACGATACATGTACCGGTAATAATAATGCACAAACCAGTTGATATCGATCATGTGATATCTTTCTGTGCTGGTGGTCTTCTTATATTGTTTCTTTGGACGCACCTGGATACCCATTCAATACCCTGATCAACACCACTCCTAGAAAATACAAATAATAATTTTTCAATTGTAGCTGAAGGTAGAAAAATTAAAATCTTAATGCAACCAAAATTATGTAAATATGCATTTGTAGATTAAAAATTCTATATTTCCCAATGTGTATATTTGCAATTCCTATTTTACATGTTACGGAAATTGCCGAGGATGTTTTGGGCATTCAAATTGTATGAATTTCTAAGACATTTTACATATTTTAAGAGAAATTTTTATGTGATTTTTTGAGATTTTCTGGCAATTTATGATAATATTTGTGAAATTTCTAGAACAAAAAATTAAGTGTGGGATCGGGATGCGGTTTAATTTTATTGAATCCGAAAGGAGATTATACTAAAGTTGAAACAGAGCGACACGCGATAAGTGCTTGCACTTTTTTGTCAATCTGTCTTGAAAATAAAGTTTATAAAAAAAAAAATAAATAAAAATAAAAAGAGTTGAAACTAAAGAAAAGAATGGAAGGAACTATTTTTATTTATTTTTTGAAAATCACAAAACAATCAATTCAAATTGCTTTATTAATTCCTGATATCATCTTATCAACATTTAGTATGATGAACAAAAAATATATCTTTCCTGCGTTTTAGTTTTAAAGCTACCGGCCTGGCTCAAGCGAGATAATTACGCGACGGGAGATTACTGTTTCGAGCGAGACTAATTTATAAGACTCAATTAATATTATCAATGTTACGATCAAACTATGTTATCCAAGTCCCATATAAAACCTTTCTTAAGGCAGAGTTGTAGTATGGTCTATTTATATGCACTTGAATTTACTTCAAGCGATAACTTTTACTGACCGGTGGATAATTGATTTAACAATCATAAAGCACTTGAGAGTTGTTGAAATTACAACAGCGGTATATTTGTAGACTATATTGCAACTGATCCATCAGATTTGGCCATATCTCCTTGGATAACATTGGTTGATCCACATTGATATTATGCTTACCCTTGTAATGCTGATATGCCTAATACACGGCAATCCCGCCTATCTATTTTATTGGCACTTTCTTTGAACACTTCTTTCACCTCTTGTACAGATAAATGACCCTAGAGTGGAAAAAAATATACATAAGTTATAGAATGTATCCCAATAAAGGGGAGCCGTCTTGATTATGACTTAATAATGACTGCAAGAAATATAACCGTAAGTGCATGGCCTGCTCTTGTACTAAATGAGTTTATTTTCAATTGATTCACTTTATCAAATCATTGTAAATCAAATAAGAATTTTTTTGCTTGGTTTACGGACAAACTTTGCAAAATAAATCCCGCTGACGGCAGCGGTAAAATAAAATGTTAAAGACTTTTTAAAAAATCACGTCGGCGCTAAAAAAACAAAAAAATAATAATAATTCGGTCCAACTTTTCAAAAAATTATATTCTGAGTATAATTTGACCTATTTTACTGATAAAATGTTGAATAGAACATTTTAATATCCCATATAATATTCATTCCGAGTGAGTGAGTATTTCCGACGCTGTCCGAAAAATCCGTCGGCGGCAATTTTTTTTTACCCCGACGTGTTTTTTTTATTCGACGGCTGAGTAACAAAAAACATTATTGATGTTCGAAAAGTCTATCGGCGGCGGGGAAAAAATGATTGTTATTTCTATTTTTCGGAAATTTTCACCAGTGGGATCCGTAAAATTTAAAAAAGGCATCAGAGGAGAAGAATTATTGTATATTCCAGGAATCGGGAAAGTCTGTTAATTTATAATATTTTCGGTGAAATTAAAGGATCTATGGGAAAATCAAAGTAGCCCACTTGCTTATGAAAGGGTTTGGCACGTTTGGAAGGGAGACCATTAAGATAATTCATAATTAAATGACGATTAGACCTAATCAGATGGTTAATTCTCGAGCAAGCAGAACGTCTGTGTCTACTTCGAAAAGTCCATATTACGCCCGTCTTATAAGTGAAATGGCTTTGTTCGTGAAACCCGCATCTAATCTTCGAATGAACCGATCCCAAAATTTGTCGGTGGAGACCTATTTAGATGAGACCATCGTCCACTATACGACCAATTTTTGAGGGTAACGAAAAACTGAGCGACATATTTTCCCTTGAGCCTTTCCGCTGTGAGTAAGGATAAAAACCCAAATGGTGACAGTTTCATTACTTACCTCAACGTCTTGTTTATTGACTAATATCATAAGAGGAACTCCTTCAAGGGTGTCACTAGCGATCATTTTTTCTGTAAAGAAAAAATAATAGAGAATCATTAGACAGTCATCTAACTTCTTGAAATATTAGAATAAATAAATAAAATTTATAGTGCTAGATTGACTGAAATTTAGAAAAAGTATTCTTATTGTATGTATTTTACGTCACAAAAAAAATCTCATATTTCCCACCATAATGATTTATGCTAGTGAAAAACAGCCAGATGACGTCATATTGTGACTTAATTATGAATTGACCATATCGCTGCTAGTGATCAATATTGAGACCATGGTATCCTCTTCGTAGCTCCATTAGTTATGAGTGCAGATCGGTTCATAACTAATGGAGCTACGATGATTCTCCCGAAGAAACTATGGTCTCATTTTGCCAACCCTAAATCCCATACTAAATCGAGAGTCACTCTAAAATTAATCTGGAATATTTCAAGTGCATTTCAATTTTTCATAAAAAAATTGCAAATAGTAAATTGAATACAGATTTGAATCTGTTTTATTCGGGAGAGAATGCAATTTTCTCAAATTAATATGTTTTCCTTAATATGTGAAAAAACGAGAGAGAGAAAAATTGTAAACTGTATGCTAGTGATGGTCTTCTTTTACAAATATATAAATTTGGTGCAAAATCTATCTAACAACAAATGAGCTGTACTTAAATATCCACAAAGGACCAAAAATTTAAATTTACCAAAATGAACGTCCTTTCTCAAAAATGTGATTTTTTAATGATTTTTTTTAAATTTGTTTAAATTTCTTATTCAATTTACTATTTAAAAAAAAAATTGAAAAGCACTGAAAATATTCCAGATTAATTTTAGTTTTGAACCTATCTGCACCAAATCTGTTTTATTCGGGAGAGAAGACCATGTTCTCGAAAACGTACTTTCTGCACTTATTAAAATATTCATAGTTATCTTCTGGCAGTTTTCCATAATATTGGGACACACTGTATAATCATAGTCTTATAGATTACTAGTACTAGTAGTCCCCGTGAGAGTTTGTAATCACGCCGCAGAATTTGCGGGAATTTGTTTTGGAAAATCGGAGCCTAAATCAAACGGATATAACAGCTTAAAACATAGATTTAAATTAAAACAATTTGTTATCGGATGTAATTACATATCTACAACACAGCTCTTTGGTAAATTGAACTTCAGCTTAATTTGAAATTACTTTTGTTTCTGCAACGACTGTTGTGACATACAGAATTTCAAATTAATGACATTATACCATTTTAGATGCCTTATATTGTAATAGAAGCTAACTAAACAGGCTACAAGATAACATTAAATAAAACAAAAAATTAATGAAGTATTCAAAATCTCACCAAACGCTTCCCTTGATTCCTCTAGTCGTTCTCTATCAGTCGAATCTATCACATATATTACAGCATGACATTCAGCATAATACTAGAAAAAAATTGAATAATTGAAAACTACATTATTCAATAAATGATTGTTTAAATAACTATATACTAGCCAACGAAGCACTTTTGAATCAATGACAACGTAGGTAAACTAGCACAAATAGAATATAGAGTGTGTCCAGATATTATTTTTAAAAAAAGATGACGTCATATTGAGACTTAATTATGAATATTTTAATAATTGCAAAAAACTTCTCTTTCGAGTTAAACATATTTGGTACAGATCGGTTCATACCTAAGGGAGTTACGATGATTCTCCCGAACGACCTCTGGTTTCATTTGCCCATACTAAATCGCGACAATGCTGTTTTCAATCACTCTAAAACTAATCTGGAATAATTTCAGTGCATTTCAATTTTTAATAAATTTTGTTGTGAATAGTAAATTGAATACTTAGAAATTTAAAAAAATACGCCACTGGCGCGACGGAGCTCACTTGGAAATGACTCCTAGCGGCGTAAATATGAACTTA
>JAUCNG010399144.1:0-10608 GCA_032353305.1 Cephalothrix spiralis
GCTTCGTTTATACAGCCTTTATGCGCCAAAATGCAACCTAGAAAACAAAAAGTCAATAATTAAAATTATTATCCATTATTGCTATTGGATCAGACAGGGTCACGTGATTTGCAATAACAGGTAACATTTGATCGTTGTTGACGAATTTTAGACAACTGCGCAGTTTCTCGCGCATCTCTGTGCAATAACTGGTCACTTTTGACCGTCATATTTGATTCCAAGATGGAGCCCAAAATTAAAATTAATTTTTTGCTGCAGAAAGTCTCCTGAGGGCCACCTAAGAATCTTCCACGATTAAGGAACATTGGACTATAATGTCAAATGATCCTTAATCGTGTAAGATCCTCAAGTGGTCCTGAGGTGGCTACTTTCTGCAGCTACTATAAAATATATTATGTCACATATGGATCCAACAATTTTTCTTGATAATTTTTGCTAAAATATGCTGAATTTGATGTTAAAGATCGTAAAAACATTTTGCCTAATCTTAGATTAAGTACCCAGATAGTGCAATTAGGTTGAGCCATTGTCCGATGCTTGTCTCGGGCCATATTGCTCAAACCGGGCCTTTTTATCATTAACGCGCCATCTAGCAGGAAAGCTCCGTAGGACTAACGCCATTTTGTTTGCAGTCTTTACACTATACGCCCTCTTACGGGAAAGCTCCAAACTAATCTTAAAATCGGACATGAATTTAGTACTAGTTGCACTATCTGGGTATTGTTTTCTATGGCCTAATCGTCACTAGAAGGGTTGACATTTCCACCAAATGTCAAGGCTCTGCCTCCGCTTGAGATTAAAAATTCCGAAGTCTCAAGTCGGGTATTTGGGTAGAAAGGATGGCTTATAGCATATCAAAATGGAGGTAATGATGAGAGCAGTCGATTTACAATTTCAAATTTGGTGCAACCTAGTGGCTATCTAAGTGAATCGGAAACGATCGGATGTCTTCGGAAAGTGGCCGCTAGGTTGTGTACAAATTATACAATCGGATTTCTCTAAATACACAGCGGAGGCAGATAATAGCAACAAAATTATGAATTTGGTGGAAATTTCAAATTTGCTAATGAAGTTTAGGCATAGAAATATTTGATGGAATTGAATGCGTTTTTTTTGTAAGAAACTGTGGGTCTTTCTGCGGTTTCTGATACCATAATATTGGTTGTATGTAGATTAGAAGAGTATTTAAAAAAATCGTCAAGTTGGAACCTAAGAGGCAAAATTCGCTGTACCCGCTTCCTATGCCCTCTTGACATTACATTAATGTATGTTAAGTATAAACATGAAAAGTACACTGTACACTATACAGGCTATACAATAGACGTCCCGTGTATATACTGTACATGTACAGTGGTGTGCAAATTCTTTAGACCACTGAGTTTTTCGCCCATTATAAGTAAACGGAAGGGTAACGTTTAGGTATATCATGCCAAAAGTTAATAATAATATTGGATGTGTATGTTTTTAGGATATTTTAAGATTCTGAAGCCAAGGTGATTCTTAATTGTCAAAAAATTCAATTTTTTTTTAAATAAAAATCGGAAAAATAGCAGTTTTTTGTACATTAGGAGACTAAATTTTGCAGTTTACATTTGAATATTTGACTGAATTTTTTTGCACATAAAATGAATGTCAACAAGATGATTAGAGGTTTAATTCAGAAAAACAATTCCCGCGGGCCCGGTGAAAAAAATATCAATTAAGTCTATTTTTATTTTTATTTTGTAATATCTTAATTACCAGAAATAAAAGCTTTATTTTTTAGAATTTTTTTATTTGATGCATAAGCAAGCTTATTAAGATCAGCTGATCAAACCATCAAATATATATTTTCTAAAAAACGAAGCCTTTACTTCCGGTAATTAAGAAATGACCAAAATTACAAAAAATTTACTTTATTGTGCAAAAAAAATGTCAGTCAAATATTCAAATGTTAACTACAAAATTTAGTCTCCTAATGTACAAAAAAGTGCTATTTTTTCGATTTATTAAAACAATAAAAATTAAATTTTTTGACAATTAAAAATCACCAAGGCTTCAGGATCTTTTAATATATCCTAAAAATATACGCATCCCATATCATTATTAACTTTTTGCATGATATAGCTAAACGTAATTATTCCGTTTACTTATAATAGGCTAAAAACTCAGTGGTCTAAAGAATTTGCACACCACTGTATAGTGGATTTTCACGTTTATAATTTCAACATGGATTATTGTGTTTTCAGCCTAGCTATTACATTATAAAGGCCGATAAACTATTGAACGTCCCTCATATGTTATTTAGCTAAAGAGAGCATTTTTATTTGGTTCTATTCAGAATTTATATATCACCATTTTTTCCTGTTTAACCACAATGGCACTGGTAAATGAATATACCAAAATATAGGTCAACACCTTAACACGTTAAAAACTTAAAGTCATGTTCGGCTGGGTTTTAATGCTTCTTATATTTTATTTTAAAATTCATTGATTGTAAAGTATATGATCTACTGTTGGCTATAGACATTTACGATTGCATACATGCCATCAACTTTTCTTGGGGGAAATTAACGGAATTTAACTGGTAAGATATTTTTGCTATTTCGACATTTTTGTCTTGCGAGTACAAAAACATAGTCTAATAAATATTATGTTAATTATTATGGAAATTTACTTTTGTTCATCAAACTTACAAAAGCCAAGAACTAGCCCTTATCACCCAGTCTATGTCTGTTGATATTATGCCTAACAAAGTGGGACTGCAGTCAATTCAAACTTTTGGTTTAACTTTTGACTTAACTTCTGCATGGTTAACATTTAACTTTTAGTTTTAACTTTTGACTGCTAACTTTCGTACAAATCTTAATTTTGATTTCGACTCATCGGCACCAGTAAAGAATATCCTTGGACATAGACAATTTAGGGTGTTTCATTAAGCATTTTCTCTCTCTCTCAAATATGATTTGCCCATGCGCCATAATTTTCCTATTGTAGAGTTTTCCCGCCAAAATTAAGGAGGTGCCGCCATTTTGTCTAAAATGGCGGCTATTATTTTGATCAAGTGACATTACTCATGTTTGACAAGGTAGTGGATATTACAACAGGAGAATCCTATGAAAATAACGATTGGTACATTTTTGGCTATTACAACAGGAGAATCCTGTTGTAATAGCCGAAAAAGTACCAATCGTTATTTTCATAGGATTCTCCTGTTGTAATAGCCGAAAAAGTATAAACCGCTATTTACACAGGATTCTCCTGTTGTAATAGCTGAAAAAGTACCAATCGTTATTTTAACCGCTCCTGTTGTAATAAGCAGAGCCGTTTGACAAAGCCTAATATAAATAAAACAGTGTGCGCCATTCGACTCCTTGACGTCGAAAACCCCTATTTACATCCAAATTTTATTTCCTATAACCCAATTAGTCTCAAAATTGAAGGGACAAAGTGATTCAGCGGTGTCTCACAAAATGACCCAATTTTAGTTTGGGCACTTCTAACAGAGATAAAAAACAAATACTGGTATTTAAGAATTCCTTGGCCCCGAAAACCATTGGGCATGTCAAGGATCCATGTTCCTAACCCAATTAACCCGAGTTATGAGCGATCTAAAATTCACAAATTTGGTATGCCCGTGTAGTGTACAAATTTGTGAATTTGAACGGACGGTAATTGAGTTAAGAATATGGAAACTTGACCTTTCCAATGGTTTTCGGGGCCAAGGAATTCAATTTTTTCTATCTCTATTATAAATGCCCAAACTAAAAACCCTTCAATTTTGAGACTTTCAGCCACTGAGGAAGACCAATAACAGTCGAAAATTTTGGCTACTGTTTTTAACTGATGTTTGTGTTTTTTCTTGCTGTGTCAGTGGCACTGGCATTTTGTCTATTCTCATTCTTATGATTAAGCTATGTCAAATATGAGTAATGGCACTTCATCAAAATAATAGCTACATTTTAGAATTTTTTTAGCAATCTTATTTTATTTGAATGGGTTCATTCGAAAAGCGAAATGACGAAATGCGAAATGCGAAATGGTCATTAAAATTCCCTAAAAATCATATTGAATTTATTTCTCTGGTATAACAAATAATTAAAAACGTATTATAATCCATTTCTTTGCATGTAAAAAATCTAAGAAAAAAACAATTTTACAAACTTGTATTCCGTATGAATTCTGTTTCAGAAAGACACGAAATAATTCTGCGAAATAGAAATTTGTAAAATTGTTTTTATCTTTGCAGCTTTGAATGCAATGCCAGTAAATATAGATTATAATACATTTTTAATTATTTGTTATACCAGAGAAATAAATTTAATATGACTTTTGGGGAATTTTAATGACCATTTCGCATTTTGCATTTCGTCATTTCGCTTTTCGAATGAACCCTATTTGAATCATGCTATGATTTATTTCTAAATGTTAGTATCCTTTTTCTTTAGATTAAAATACAAGATGGCGAATGCATCAACATTAGAACTTCTTCGATGCGAAATATGTTTGAACACATTTCGAAATCCAGTAACACTTCATTGCCAGCATTCTTTCTGCAAAGATCCTTGTTTGAGACAATGGTCCAACAACTGTCCAGAAGGAAGGTTTTCTTGCCCTACATGTCGTAACGTGCAGGATCTACCACCAGGTGGTTTCGATGATATTCCATCAAACCCAACGATGAAGAAAATGGTAGAGCTTCAAAAGATAGAGTCAAAATGTCCAAAGTGTGATAATAAAGCTATCCTTGATAAGTGTGACCATTGTGATACACTTCTTTGTGCGAAATGCAAAGATGAACATGACCCAGCAACTTTCGTTGACATTAAAAAAGACCTAGCTGAAATAACCAATAAGATAACCCTTGGCGAAGAGTGCCTCCAAAGCTTGGACGAATCTACGAAAGGTTTTAAGGAGTCGAAGAAAAAATCATTTGAAACGATTTCCAAGTTTCAGACGCTTCTTAGACAGAAAGAGAAGAAACTGCAACAAGATGTTGAAAAGTTCTACAGAGAAGAATTAAGCGAAAAACAGAAAGTACAAACTGGATGCCAAAACATGGTCGAAAGGATGAGGAACTTGAAGATTAAGTCTGAAAACTCAATTGACTTTTGGGAAGATGCAGCACCATCGGATGGGAAAACTCTCTCCAGTGAATTAAAGGAACTCAAAAAATGGGATCCTCCCTTAGTAGAAAATAGCCAGCTTTGCCTTAGAGCAAAATTAGATTTATTCGAAGTTTTTATCAATAAAAATGACATCAGTTTACCGCTTCAAGGGTATTGTTCTACCGCACCACGTCGTTTTTATGAAGAATTTCCAAATCTTCGACTGAAAGAAATTCCACTAGAAAATGCTGCACATTCTCTAGACTACTTTGATGGAAAATTAGTTGCTGCTATTGGTGACAATAATTCGATAGATGTAATTGAGAATGAAAAAGTATCAAAATCATTTACTTTTGATGATGATAAATTGAATGGTCCTCGTGGAATATGCGCGATGTCAAATAATACATTTGCTGTTGCTGATTCAGATAATCATCGAGTCATAAAATGTAAAGGAGGTGTTATGCTGAAAAAGTATGGATCGCCAGGAAAAGGGGAACTTGAATTTGATGGGGAGCATCGAATTACATTTTGCAAAACCAATTCCAGACTTTATGTGCCTGAAACGCACAATAAACGCGTCAAGATATTGGATTCAGACTTAAATTTTGTGAAACATTTTGGTCAAAGAATATTAACTGACCCATTTGGAATAGCAATATCTAATACTGACCAAGTCTTCATAACGGAAATTAATTCATGCAAACTACATGAATTCACGATAGAGGGCGATCATGTTCAGTCAGTGCAAGTGCAAGAAGAAATTGATAATGGAATTTTTGGAGTTGCAGTTGATGAATATGGTTACATTTTGGTTTGCGTAAATAAACCAAATGAATATATTCAAGTTTTCAACCCAGATTTGTCACCTCATGTGAAATTTGGCGAAGGTGTTCTGAAATGTCCTTCTGATATCTGTATTTTGCCAGATGGACGAGTTGCTGTAGCTGATGAAGAGAAAATAATCATATTCTAGATAATATAGAGAACTGTGCCTAAAATTTAAATGCATAATTAAATTCTAGCGGTCATAAGTAGGGCAATAATGAATGTTTTATATTCATAAAACTGTAAATTGAAATTGCTTGGCTTGTGAAATCACTATAGATTTATTCACAATTACGATTCGGAATAGCAATAATACTGTAAGGGAGACCAGGGCAAAGCGAAACTCGGGGCAAACAGAAAGATATCGCTTGCACGCCACACGATGCCGGAATTTAATTGTGACAACATTGGTTAACTAACTAAATGGGTTGGCCATTATTTGTATGTTATAGTGATTTTGTGAAAAATATTTTATGTAAATAATAAAATTTATGAACAAACAAGTATAGTCTATGAGGCGGCATTAGGTTTTTTCTGTTACACGGTTGTTGATTGGTTGGTTTGTGGAAATGTCATTTCCGGTCAGGACAATTTCATTTCCGGTCAGGACAATTTCACTTCCTCTTTCATTTTGACAGCATTTTAGTAGTTTCTTAGTAGAAAAATAAAAAACGTTTTTTCCGCCGCCCCAACTACAAGATCAAGGGATGTAATTTTGCAATTTTATTTGCAGAGTTAAAATTCAGGATGAGCGAATTGACCTGACCCACTTCTTGAATTTTCGTGACTATTGATGATTTGGAAATTTTCAGAACTTACGATTTAATTTAATAAACGGTAATTCCACTGCCAATCCTTGATTTATTTTATCATTCACTTCTATCAAAGAAGTTTGAAATCTCTTAACATGGAGGCCCCTGGGCCGGGCCCCCACTCGCCGGTCCTTGTGCTTCGGGTGAAAAGGTGTTTAAGCTCCGGGCGCACGGCTGGCGCCATGAGTTCCAGGATCAACATTTCATTTCCTCATATTGTAAATAATTTGTAATGAACATACAAATCTTCGTAGGTCTTTATTTAAATAAAACTGTAATTCAGGATCCACTCTGCCCCTGTCCGATTTCACCCGACTGGAATGCCGATTCCATACATATATCAGATTTCGATAAATTACGAAAGTTGGCAAAAGAGGGCATTTTATAAAGATTACACGGTGAGGTTGATATGTGTTCATGTGCAGCCTAAACCTAACTGTGCACTTTTTCTAACGCCAGTTTCATAGCTATTTTGAAAGAGATAGAATTTAAACCCAATGATTTTCCCTGCCCCACTTTACAGTTCCACCAGGTCCACTCAAAGATTTTTGGTCCACTTTGCCCTTTTTGATAAGATCTTTATTGGGTTATTGACGACAACTAACTGTTATTCATTTTTATTGGAACAGACCTTATACATAACATCAAGTTACCCATTGTACGAACAAAACAAAAATGACTATAATTTGCCCATGGTTCTGTGGAAGAAAAATAATACTAAAGAAGACCGTGAACAGATTCATATTCCATTTTCTAATATGTTTATAAATATCAAGAGCATTTTATTTTCTCTCTGATAGCTTATTATTTACAAGATTTATTGAATTTTGTGATAAAATAGACTGAACACCTCATCTATATTGACATTGGATGATGAAGTACCGGAAAACAACAAATGTCACATAGACCCTTTCATCTTAAATATTTTTCTCTTTGATAGATAGATAAATATCAAAACAACCCTTGAATTGATATCTGAAAATTCTATAGGGAATTCATCTAGAACAAATCCTTTCTTCCAGAAAACCCTCAGAGACAATCATCATATTCTACCCCACCATATAAGGGCCCACATGGGCCCATTTTCCTAAAATTCGATATATGATCTAGGAAAAGGACAAAAATTCGAAATAAATGTAAACAAACACCAGAATCGTTCTCTTTTTAACCTAGGTCGAGAACTTTCGAATAAACTCTCGAATTGGCCTTGGATGATGGAGTACCGAAAAACAACAAATATCACATAGACCCTTTCATCTTAAATATTTTTCTCTTTGATAAAAAGATAAATATCAAACAACCCTTGACTCGATAGGGAATTCATCTTGGACAAATCTTTGGTTCCATAAAACTCTCATCATCTTCTACCCCCACCATTTAAAGGTCCAGATGGACCCATAATCCTAAAATTCAACATGTGATCTAAAGAATCTACCCTAGGCCGATAACTTTCCAATCAGCCCTCAAATTGGCCTTGAAAGACGGAGTACCGGAACAACAACAAATGTCAAATAAATGTAGGACTTTCATCTTAAATATTTTTCTGTTTGATAAAGAGATAAATATCAAACAACCCTTGAATTGGTATCTGAAAATTCTTTAGGGAATTCATCTATGATAAGTCTTCAATTTCAGAAAAACATTAAAAAATAAACAATACAATAATAATGTTTAGAAGACATTAGGGTATCAAATTATCTCTGTAAATCATTTCAAAACGAGACGTAGAAACTTTAAAAAATATACTGTAAGTGGGTTGAAGCGAGTGGGTAATATAATTGGAGAAAACAGTAAAAATGGAAAGAAGAAGAAACATACCTATTCCATTTGCTGCCCAAATATTTTTGTCATCATTTCTTAAAACTTGTTTATACATCGAAAGAGCTCTATCTTGATATCTTTTATTCTGTAATTAATGAAATAAAAGTAATTAAAAACATCCAGGCTTCTGAAGATTGTTTTTATAGAAAACGCAAAATGTTAGCGAAATGAATTTCTAAAATTCACAATTTTTTTTTTGTTAATTGCTGATTGCTTTCTCTTGTAAATCTTTTTCTATATTTTATATCATATCTTTTTCATATAATGAGCAATTCATAACATTGATTTGAGCGGAATCGGATAATGGTCTAACTGAACTAATAGACACGTAGCGGGAGCACCCATTTCTTCCAGATTGTAACATAAACCCGAAATATTGACAATAATTAAATACACCCAAATTGTGCTTTAAAATCGACTAAAATAAGTTATCCAATGCTTTTTATATAATAATTGATAATAAGTATCTCTATTTGATCATATAGAATGATAATCAAATTTGTGACACTATTATTTGTCTCAGAATTACTTCAGGGTTAGCCAAACGAACATCAAAAATGGCCGACCAAGTAGCGATTTTCGAGAGAGAAAAAAAAAATAAAAAATAAAATAAAAAAATATCCGGTAGGTGACCCCTTGTCCAGACTCTTATGTTATATATGGCTTTACTTAAAAGCTCTGTCATAATATAAAGGGATTATATTTTGTAAGTTTTTAACCTGACAGATGATATAGAGAATATATATTTTAAGCTTGATTGTGCAAATCACTAGCTATCAAGAAGGCACTGTGTGGCAGGTCTCTTTGCAATTTTTTTATCCAAACTTTAAATTTTAAGAGATACGTCCATTATATAAATGCCAACAGTGTCTGTTTCTAATCTCCTATAATTTACATTTTTAAAATATTTTGCAGAGTTTTTGTAGATAATAGTTTGTTGTTTCTATCAAAGGTCATCATGACCTTTGCTTCTATTTCTTTGGTAGTAAAACGTCCCCGCTTAATATTTAAAAAATTGTCTCAAATGTTTTGAGGCCAATTCCATCTTTGACGTCGGTGATCTAGCCATAGTCAGTGGGCATGTAACCTACTAGTATCTTAGTTAGAACTTGCACGTAGACTCCATTCTCCTCGCAGAGCTCTTGGATTTTTGTTTAGCTACAATATCCAACTCGAGACTGGCATTGGGGACAAGGTGAGACTACTCGCGCCGTAGTCGGGAGGCAACTAACCTTCGTGTAAAGTTGCAGTCTATGTGGCCGCAAAACTTCTTTATTAAGACCATGTTGGCCTGGTGCCCTTCCCTTTATATAGCATCAAAAATGATAGTTTTTTGCTTTATCTTAGCAATTACACAGTAGTACTTTTAAAGATGATGAAAGCGGACCGTCCGTCTGCTGACGCCCGTCATATAAGTCAAAAAGTCAAATGTAAGAATGTGCGTAGGGCTTTTCGGCCCCAACATTTTTGGCTCCAACACTTTCGGCGCCAACATTTTCGGCCCCAGTACATTTTTGGCCCCAACACTTTGGGCCCCAGTACACTTTGGGCCCCAAAAATAAATTTTAAAGACAATTGCGGAGATTAAAAAAAGGCCAACCTTGAGATGCAAAAAAAAGTTTAATGGTCTTTAATTGGCGTATCGAGAGAATGCTATTAAAATTGTACTTTGTTAATATTCTCAGATCATTTTAATTTTTATCAAAGCTCTGATTTTATCTATTCTTATGTGATATTAAATTGATAAAGAAATCTTAATTGAAATAAAAAAGTACAAGTTTTAAAAAAAATTGAAATTGAATTTCAATTGAAATCAAAAAAGACAAAAGATATTTTATGTTCCAGTTAATTTATATGCAAAAAAGTCAATTGGCGTATCAAATGTCAAAATAAACTTATAAATAATCGCCCATCACCTAGTAATAGATTTAGGAATTTTGACACTCTGATGTTAATTCACAAATTCGTTGTTTATTTTTTGACATTTGATACGCTAATTGGACTTTTTGCATCTCTGGGTTGGCTTTTTGGTCTCTGCAACTGTCTTCAAAATCTTTTAT
>JAUCNG010399255.1:0-10601 GCA_032353305.1 Cephalothrix spiralis
ATCTCTCGGGAACCTGATCTAAGATCAGCCAGATGTCAAAATACAACAATTTAAACCCCATCCAAGATAATGATCATATCTCAAGATCTCTCAACGTAACACGATTATCTTCACACTGAAAACACCTGCATATATAAATAGCCTTCCGTTGAAGAAATGTATTAGTTATATCAGTGCTAGTCTAACCCCTTTGTAAGATACCCTTTGGTAGTATGTGTTATAAAAGTTTGTGAAACTTTTGATATACAATGTTCATTTAATACCCCAGTCCCAAGCGAAAATCTCGTTTGAAAAATGTAAAAATTTTCGGTTCAAGTTTATATTTATAAGTTAGTCATAAAAATTCAGCTCAGTAATTAAGACGCTATTAGCCAAAATGTCTTCATTAATATTTTATTATTTGACGAGTTTATATGTTCCAATGCTGTAAATATTCTTGTGGACTCATGAAAAAGTAGGCCTATATAACCTTTTAATGTCCTTTATAAACATGAACCGTTCCAGTGTTTGGGCGTTTCATGTAACGTCTTGTATTCTATTTTTTAACATATTTATCAAATTGTCTAAATGAAAATTAGGTTTATTTATTACATTTATATTCAAAAGGGTCGGGCCCACTTTGAGGCGATCCGCATGGTCCATTATAATTCGATGCCATTTTCCACTGGATCTGACCTATTTCGGGGCCCAGGTGCAATATTTAATTTTACAAAAACAATTGTATTTGGCGCCAGCTGGGACCCCAAATTGTATTGGACTCTTTCGAAAATATAAATTTGACCATTAGCTTTCAGAAAATATAAGGATTAATGAGGTAAAGGTCCGCACTTCCGAGATTTTCGTGCAGTTACAAAATCGCGAACAAAAGTTTCAAACAAAAATACGCGATTTAAAAATAACAAAAACTATACCAACCTCGTACACAGTAGTTTTACCACCTCCGGTAGGTCCTACCAACATGACACCATGACGTACGAGAAGGGTTTCGTAAAGTTGAATGACCTTGACAATTTGGGGTTCGACGATTTGAAGTTTCTTATCCAGAATAACGTTTCTGATTTCTGTATCCAGTCGACCGTAGTCGTGTTCTGGGATCTCGACGCCAGGGAACAAATCTTGGAGAATAGCCTGAAAATTAAATCAATTGTATTTTTAGAAATCAAAATAGTTTTCGTATGAACATTTATCAAACATTGCATTGTCCGGTTATTCATTCGGTCGGCGGAACAAAAAAAATCACATAAACAAATCAATGCTATAAATAATGGTTTAGTTACACTACAAATGTATACCGAAATCCCAATAAAACGAATCCCATAAAAAACGAAAATAAAAATCGACACCCCCATCATAGATAATTAACTTACCGAATAATTACTAGTCAAAAATAGATCGTTATTTTATGTTTAAAAATAATCGAAGCAATAGATCGACAGTAAATATTAATAGGTTTGAGAAAAAAGCTGTAGGGTTAAAAAAATTTCGCGGAAGTCTCAGACGTCAGATTAAGAAAGACATCGGGGTAATTTTTTTTTGAAAGACTTTAACATTTTTTTCTACCGATGGCGGCGGGATTTTAAAAAAATTGTCCGTAAACCAAGCAATTAAAAAAAGGCCTCATCTCAAAAACTCATCTCGAATAATTACTAGTCAAAAATAGATCGTTATTTTATGTTTAAAAATAATCGAAGCAATAGATCGACGGTAAATATTAATAGGTTTGATTTGAAACAATATTTATCTAAATTAGTTGGAGGGAAACGGAAAAAGCAAAGTCATTTGAATAATTATTATAAATCATATTCGAAGTATTGATGTAGAAATCGCTCGGATACAATTAAGTGGGATTTCGATTTAGGTGGACTTCAAAAAATAGGTCATGAAGCCAATAGACCACATGCTTGGGTCACTGGATTATTAACTTTTGTTGATTTTAGTACACACTAAAACCAACAAAAGATAATAAACTATGGCTATTAATTAAATGAGCATATTGTTACCAGTACAAGTGAACAGTTAGAAGGCCCATAAATGACCAGAAAGAACCAGATTTAAAATGACGCCTCTACAAACGTTTTTGAATTTGATGTTAAAGGGATACAAAAGAAAAAAAATATGTAACAAAGGAAAAAGTCGGTAGCCGAGTGTCTTTAAAGGCGATGGACGTGAAATCTAGCATTACTAGACGCTGGGGACCTGGCCTGGGGTTCGAAACCTCGGTGTATTTTATTTCTTATTAGAAAATGAAGTTCCGGTTTCGGTTCAATTTTACATCGATGCAGCCAGGGACCAGTGTCAAAGGGAAATAATAGATCCTGGGTACAAGGATCAGCTAGGCTTCTTATCCGGTGACACCTTATATTAAAACAAATTAAAAACGTATTTTGGATTATTTTGTGTGTTCGCAGCGACAATCGAACGTAGCGGCACTCACCTGAAACAAGATGGCATCGTCTGCTAAGAACTTGGGTAAATTGCTGTCACGAAGAGCACGAATGAGCACAATATCTTCTATTTTGTCTGGATTCTGTCGTTTTAAGGCACCAGCCATGACCAAGACGGACTTTACGGCTCTCATACCGAAATCGTAATGATCTTGTTGGGATAGCTGTTCACTACACAATTGGTACATCTGCGCCATCTTTTGGGCAAGAGTTTTTGAAGATTCGAAACCTTCTGAATATAGGATAACCTCAGCGATAAGTCCTGAAAAGAATAATAAATTCGGTTTTATATCGAAAGTGCTTTGACAACATTAAAGCACCTAGGTATTAAAAATATAAATGGTACAAGGGTTTAAGATTACATTTTACAAAATCATAATTTCTTAAAAATGAATATTTAGTCATACGGCAAATAAAATTAGTTTTGAGTAAATTAAGTTTTATTATTTGCAACTTCAACTCAAATTATTGGGAGGGCGTCAGATGACTGGCTCAAATAGACACAGATGGTCCGCTTTATGAGCATTTACCCTTATGCCTGTAGACCTATCCCGCACTCTTAATCTATTTTCTGGGCCTTTTTATCATTTAAAACGCGTCATCTATGCGGAAAAACCAGTATTATTTTCAATCTCTACAGTATTGGCTGGCCCTCTTTGAGGAAAGACCCAAACTAACCTTAAAATCGGACATGAATTTAGTACTAAGTTGCACTTTCTGCAAGATCTGGGTATACTTAATCTATGGTTTAAAACTGAATCTACTTACGGTAATTGGGTACCATCATAGATATAGGCCTAAATAGGGCCTTCAAATTGTCGGGCAGTTCGGTACGACCAGCATAACCGGGATTCATAGTGATGAAAGCAGCACAAGTTGATACTAATTTAATTTCACGGCCTTCAAACATAAACCTCGAGACCTATAAAAAAAATAATATATCATTTTTTAATATATACAGGATAACTATTACGCGATGACAAAATGATACTGACCATGGTGCATTGCATTAACTTAGCTTTGAGTGTCACAAAAAAATTCTATAATATTATTTTAAGAGTAGTCGGTTGGTTCGGATTTGATTACGAGAATTTACACGAGACCGCAAGGTCAAGTGCAAATTCGAGTATAATCAAATTTGAACCAGCCGACTTCTTATAAAGAAATATTTATTATTACGATATGTCATAAACTGAGCATTCGCTACAATAATAATGACGTCATCAAACACGTGATTCTAATTGCACGGAGCTAATTCAACGGGATAGCGTGCAATTCGAAATGATTGCAGAAGGACGACATAATATGAACCGATAACAGTGTAATAATTTATAGCATGAGTCACATCGCGGGGGCCAACTGAATTTGACGTCAGGTTAATGGTGAGTAATATCAAGGACTCCGTATGTAGTCGTATTTTTTTTTAATTTGCAAAAGCATTCGTAATTATGATCGAATAAACAGCAGTTTTTGATTTTAATAAAAACTTCATAAATAGTCCAAGATTTAACGTTTTGTCTTGTCTACCGGTGCTCAAAAACACCTTGAATGTCTCTTCTGAAATATAGATGTCATTTTAAGTAGGCATCTTTAGGAGTGAAAAAATAGAGCCTTACCTTTGCGACCTTGGCGTTTTTAATCGTAATCAACTGTTGGGCAATGACAGACAATACTTCGATGTAGATTCTGTTAAATTCATCAAAACAACACCATGCTCCGGACTGAGCTAAACCAGAGAAAAATTTACCCATCATCTGAAGACAGAAAAAATATTAAATGAAATTTCAAAAAGAAGACCAAAAATAAATAAACCCTATAAAAAGCAAAAAACGAATCGTGAATTTACTTTCTAAGGGTATACGTTTTCGGGGCCCAAAATAGGTTTCTGAATTATTGTCTTTCGATCGAGCGAGGAGGCTCGGGATATACTCGACTCAAGTCTCCATTTTGCTGTAATATCAACTTCATCACTGTGTATATAAAAAAATATGAACCCTTCTACAATACAGCGGGCGTCGGATGACTTCTCGAATAGACACAATGGTCCACTTGCCGAGAATTTATCCGTATGCCTTGCAAAACTAATCTCTTAATCTATTTTCTGTATACCGATTAGTGTTAACCCTGAAGGGAGGAACGACCGAGCCACCCCGTATCCAGTATATGTTCGAAGACCGTCAACCCTGGTAGACGAGTAATCAAGAAAACCATTCAGCAGCTCAAAGCCTCGTTATCTTTTTCTTCTATATAGGGCGTCAGATGACTGGCTCAAATAGACACAAGTGTTTGCTTGCCGAACATTTACCCTTAGGCCTGTAGACCTATCCCGCACTCAAATCAATTTTCTATACACTGATTAGAGTCGGGTTTACCACGAAGGGAGGGACAGTGTCCCACTGTCCCACTCAACGTATTTAACCTGACCGAGCCACCCAGGTGGCTGTACGCTGAAGAACTTTGCCCAAGGTTCATCCCGATGGAAAGTGGTGTCGAGACTGGGTATCGATTCAGGGACCCCTAGATCACAAACCCAGCGCTCTGACCACTTTGCCACTGAGGCACCGTTGGGGGACTGAACATTACACTGCTTTCTAGACGAAGAGCCAATACATTGATGGGGTCATAATAAATACCATAAAATACAAAAATTACGTACCTTGTAATCTAAACCGTCAGAACAATTGAATACGACGCACTGTTTAGCAAGTGACTTAGCCAAATCTTTTGTAGTTTCAGTTTTACCAGTACCGGCTGGTCCTGCAGGTGCACCACCAAGGTCAAGTTGCAGAGCACCCATAAGGCACAAATAACAACGATCCTGTAGAGAGAGAGAAAAAAATATTTAAATCGAAATCAAATAAGGTTCATGCATAGATTCGTATGGTTAGAGGTACACACAACTAATTCATGCAGAAAAGAAAACAATACTGAATTCGACTTAAAAATCGAACCTTTTAAATATTTCCCCAAAGATTTGACCCCCACAAACTATATATTTCTGGAAAGGTCTTGGAAAATGCTCTGATCTCTCGGGGGGTTGAGATTTTTGCCCCACCCCTTTGTAATAAGGGTGGGATGGGGTGGTTGGCAAAAAACATAGTTTTTTATATAGCGATATCCCCTAAATTAAAAATCAGGTTTTTTGCCCCCCACCCTAACAAAGTAGGTGTGGCAAAAATCTAAACCCCCGATGGATTTTTATTTATAAACTTTATTTTTCAAGACAGATTGACAAAAAAGTGCAAGCCCTTATCGCGTGTCGCTCTGTGGTGCTAAACATAATATACAGTGCAGAAGGATAGAACAACTAATTACAAGAGAGGGATCAGCATTTTCCAATAACCTTCTAGAAATATATAGTTTGTGGGGGTCAACTACCAATATGCAAAAAACGTAAGGGGGGGGGCCGAAAATGGTAAAAATGTTGCCATTTTTCCGTCCAATTGTGTATAAAAGAGATCACCGCTATGTCCCTTATTTAAATCATGGAAGGCTATAGGCATCGTTTACAGAACCCAGTCTAACACTCACAGTTAAAGGTGTGATGACCAGTCTAGCTGAGGCTCCAAGATATTCATAACCATAAATGTACGTTGACAGCGACATGCGCACTACGCAGTTGTCTAAATCGTAGTCCCAATAATATCGCATCTGTTTCTGCCAATCAAAATTGGTTACCATATCGACCTGTGAATTGAAAAAACAGTTTAGTTTAGTATAGTTTAGTTTAGACAAATAATAAATCTCCCGTGGCGCATAATTAGCATTTTAATATTTGAATAATAATACATTTCTTTGTAATACACTAATATTTTCACAGTTTTACCGTTGAATCTAGGTTATTCAATTTATTACAAATTCATTAATTTTCTGCCTGTATTTTTATTTATTTATTAACTTTATTTTCATACATCACATTGACTATTTAAAAAAATGCAAGCACTTATTGCACATTTCTCTGTATTTGGCACCCGCCATCCATTGTATAAAAAATGACTAACCGTGTTTAAATACGCAACAATTACACGGAACAATTTTATCACCTAACGATCAAAATAAATTGCAAAAATCACTAGGGACGAGACTGTAGATGACGCCAATGGATCTCAAAATAAAGAGCAAATAAATTAAAAGTACTTACGCCTTGTTTTACCATATCGGTGACCATGTCTCTACCGTGTACATCGAGTGTGATGAGAGCGCAAAGTGTGGCACGTGACAGTGCTGGGAGTTGACCTCGGACGATGGAAGCTAATTTGTTCAAATCCTAAAATGAAAAAAATCGAAATAAGAAAATATTATCAACATTATCGTTAGTTTAGTAAATGTCGGCCTCAATGAACCTCTCCGTCGCCTTATTATTAATATCAACTCATAACGCCGCTGCATTGACGATGGGATGGGTCTAACTGTCCGTTCCATGTTCCTTACCCAATTACCTTCCGAGTTATGAGCGATCTAAATTCTCAAAGTTCACGGGGTTTATACAAAATTTAGATCGCTCATAAATTGGAAGGTAATTGGGTTAGGAACCCAATGGTTTTCGGGCCCAAAAATTTAAAAAATTTTAATATATCTATCAGAAGTGCCTTAAAAAGTAAAAACGGTCATTCTGTGAGACGCCGCTAAAAACCCGTATCCTATTTGCTTAATTTTGAGACCTCTAAATGGGCTAGGGTAATGAAACTCAGGTGTAAATAGGGGATTTACCGTCAATTCAATATTCAATATTTATTGCTATTTAATGACAGTCGCCAGGATATTGATGGCACACATACAAATGTAGTTTTATTATTAGGCTATGGCAAATATGAGAATTGGCACTTCGGGATCATGTGGGTGCAGGGAGGGTTTTGGCACCAAAAAATATTATTTTGCGCCAAGTTATCAAAAAATGTATATTTTCAGAAAATGAAGTATACAATGCTAAAATTTTAGAAAAATTAAAAATAAAATTTAATGGTCATGAATTCAAAAAACAAAAGTTTGGTATGCGACCCAAACATAATTTACAAGAAATTATTCAGGAAATGTACCAATTTGTCCAAAAATATTCAAAAGGGGTCCTCGAAAATTAATTGAAAGAATTGCAAATTATTTCCACTTTCCAGTCGTGGCCATGGCATTTTGCGACATCTTTACGCCCACCAAAAATCATGCCTGAACTACATTTCATTCATAATTTCCAGGTTTTTAACTATTGTTTCAATAATTTCTTACGTAAATTAGAACCCTTGTGAAATACTTACAGAAAACTGTCTAATTTCAAATTCTTTCATTCCTTCTAGTCGATCGAAATCAGCCTCTAGAATCTCTGTGATGTCACGACACCAAATAATCTGTGACACAGTCAGAATAACCTGTGACGCGTGTGACACAACCCATTCCTCTCTAGGCCTCTTCTCAAAGTCCCGGATGGCCTCCTTGGTGAGTCTTCGCAAACTGTTAAACATGGCGTCTTCAACTTTTCCTAACCAATCTTCAACATTTCCTCTTGCTTTAAGACCTTTGCCTAAGCTGACTTTTTCTTTCTCGGGTGATATCATGGCTAAGATATCGTTCGTGTAGATGACTTCAGCTTTGGCTTCACCTAAAGTAAAATAGAATATTTTTCTCTCAGCAAATAGAAAATAATACTTAGATTTTTTTTAATTATTTTAATTACGACTGGGCGAATTTGTCCAGCGGCAGACTGATATTACTTTAATTTTCCGTCACTATGTTCTTACGCAGTATGACTAGTAGAAGACTTGTCTCCTGTACAAAAGGGGTTTTTCCAACGGACTAGCGTACCAAAACAAATCAAGCGGCGTACCAAAACAAATCAAAACTGCTGTTCCGCTTTATTTTAAATCACGATAAATTATGATAAACTTATAGCATCTTTAGTTTATTATTACACTGTAATCGTTTTAATTTATGTCATTCTTCTCTAATCATTCCGAATTCCACGCTACCCTGTTGTTCCATTGAATTAGATAGATGACGTCATTATTATTTCAGTTAGTACTCAGTTTATGACACATTGTATAATATTACTTCATGATTAGTCGTTTGGTTCGGATTTCATTACGAGAATTTGCACGAGACTTAAAGGTCGAGTGCAAATTCGAACCAATCGACTACAGTTGAACTCATAAAGTAATATTTATTATCATTATTTAGTTCGCTTCGACTCGAGTCATCGCTGACGTTTGCGAATCTCACTGCCGCGCGTGCAATTCGCGAATTGCACTGAGCTAATTCAACGGGGAAGTAGCGCTCTTGTAATAATAGGGAGGTTTCGCAAACATACGAATTACGAAACGAAGTACGAAATGAAACCAGTCTATGAACGTTTTTTGTTCCAACTATGTACTTGGTATGACGTAGAAACTTAAGAAAGATTAGTTACAAAAATTTCAGTTACGGTACTACGACGAACGAAGTAGAAAATTACACATTGGTTCTTCGTTTTTCGTACTTCGTAGCTTTACGAAAACTTGCTAATTAATATTACTGTACGGGGAGTTGTGTAGCTCGATCCGAATAACGCGAAAATTAAGTACAGTAATATTATAAGATATAATTGTCGTTTTATTTCAACGTGTACATTTTTAGAAACCCGCGGAATAATCAATGAGAACTTGCGCATCGTTCAATTTATCGCGTCGACGATCTATTGTACCGGATTTAACTTGGCAGAGTGACCCTTTCACAAAATTGTTCCCTGACCAAGCCCAAGTTCAATTCATTCGAAACAAATAATTCCTAAAAATATCCCCAAGTATATCTTCACAATTTTAAGCAAAATTTGAAATTTTCCTCCCTGATTTCCTTCTGTTTTCCAAGTTATGCACCAGTCAATGAAATGCACCGGGGATCGCTATGGATGGCCCATAGAGGCGGGGAATTTCGGATTATTACAGAAAAAATCTGCTTGCAAATGGAACAAATGAGCAAAACACAGAAACTTTTGAAAATAATAACTTTCAGCTCAGCCGCGGTGATTTTGCTTTTTATAAAAAGGTTTTTTTCAGATACTAGATAAAAAAAAATTGCGCTTTGTAGCGCAAAGGGGGGGGGGCAGGAAATGTGAAAATAGCGCTGCGTAGCGATATCGCTTGAGTAGCATTTTTTTGGCGCTAGGCCTCGCAGGCGGGGTAATTTTTACAAGCGCTATCAGTCGCTATGGATCGCTATGGATGGCCCATAGAGGCGGGGAATTTCGGATTATTACAGAAAAAATCTGCTTGCAAATGGAACAAATGAGCAAAACACAGAAACTTTTGAAAATAATAACTTTCAGCTCAGCCGCGGTGATTTTGCTTTTTATAAAAAGGTTTTTTTCAGATACTAGATAAAAAAAAATTGCGCTTTGTAGCGCTATGTACCGCCACCCTACCCCGGGGACTTAGCGCTAAAGGAGTTCGGTAGATCGGGGCGATCCACTAATTTTTTGCATTTCATTGACTGGTGCATTAGTAGACACCCTGCATTGGATAAAACTTACCATCAGGAGTAGCCTTGCCTTCGCTAGAGGCAGGAGCCTGAACGCCAAATTCCAAACTAGAAATGGCATCAAAACATTTTCGTAAATGAGGTTGCACAGCGAGTGGATTACGAGTTTGAGCGAGGATTTCCAACAACTCGTCGTTGGACAAAAAGTACATTCTGAAATTGAAAAATGAAGGTAAATTTATCAAGCATGGCAAAATGAGCAGTTAAAAAGTAGTAAAAATATCTGTATTTTGAATAATTATAATACGAGTTAGTAACAATAAATATATATAGGTGTCGTTTTCAAGTGATATATAAATATTGATTAATATTTAGACTTAAAATGATTGATCGTTTTTTTTTCTTTTGGTTTTATGAATGAATATGATTTGTTAAGAAATATTTGTTGTTTTGAACTACAATCGTACTACGAAAATGTACGAGTTTGTTCTGCGCTAGATAAAGTCAGTTTGTCATAAAAAACATTAATCAAAACTTTGCCAAAAATATAGGTCATGACATAGGTAAAGTGTGTCAATACCAACTTAATCATATTAATGGATCCAACATGGTCCGAGTCCAAAACAGTTACTCACATAAAGCCCCTTTTACATGGTCGACTTTTTGTCAGCCAACTTATTATAATGAGGTATATTTGCTATAAGCGGCAGTAAATTC
>JAUCNG010399366.1:0-10599 GCA_032353305.1 Cephalothrix spiralis
AACAATTTTTATTTCTTATATAAATTTTGATTTCAATTTTTTGGTCTCATAAGTTTGTTTTTACTTAATAAAACGACTTTTGTCGGCCGAAAAAATTCAAAATTTTCAATTATTTTTCATGCTAACTCCGGGTGCTAACTCAGTGCACATACCAAGAGAGGCTATACTTGCTACAAACGATAATAAAACTCGGTAATTTCGTTAAAGAAATAGCCCTCCATCGCAGATGAATATGTCTTATATCATTGACATATGGGTCCTATAACGACCCATAAAATAGTTTTAGGAGGAATTGTAGAAAATGATAATTGCTCATAATCGTAGTCATAGAATCTAATGATATAAATAAGTCAAGTTATAGTCATACTATTGTGTGTTGCAGTGAAACAATGAACTAAAATTTGAAATTATGATCAAAAATTTTATGAAAGCAATCCATCAAACTTTTGACAGTCAGAGATGAGATTTTCATTTAAAAGGGCTCATATACTCGCTAGTTCGTTGTTTTACTGCAACAGACAATAATCGATTTTTAAAATTACCTCAAACTGATTACAATCGTTATTACTGGACGACCAGCTTATCTTATTCGTATCACTTTACCAGGGTTAATAGGCACTCTTGCTGGATATGTCTCATTTTCCCCACCTTTTCAAGATATCTCACAAAGTTTGAAAATGCGCGTATGTGAGATGTACATTTTTTACTATCGTAAACTGCATAGCCATTGTTTCAACTGATTCATTGACTTCAATTTATATAAATTTAAGGCTTTTATTATTCTTATGAGGAAAACATTTTTCAGTTTTTGCGCGCCTTTCACAAAAATATATGTTTTTGAGCCGAGCGAAGCGAGGCGAGGAAAAATTTCAGTTTTTACTTGCATAATTCATCATTTCTCATTCCATTTGAGGCTCTGATTTGAGGCATTTATCAAACTAATGACATTTTTGCGGAGCTTTTTAAAAATTTTAGGAATTTTAGGAGATTTTCAGAATTTTAGGAGGCTTTGTCAAATTTTAGGATTCTTTTAGGAACTTTCCATGAATTCACTGGTCATCTTTAAAATCATCTAAAATATAAACAAGTAAACATTTCCGTAAACAGTAAATAAATAGGTCAATATTGAAATTATCTGAAAATTTTGTAAAGTAGGCGTGGGTGTTTATAACAATTTGCCAATATTGAATCAATATTCAACAATGCGATAAAGACTGGTGATGTAATGTAATACAGGTGTTTTGGTATAGCAGTTAGCTTTGACCACCATATTTTCATGGTCAGGATAGCCGAGTGGTGGACATCGTTAGATTCTCATATGTGGCGGGGGTCGTGGGTTCGAAGCTTGCCTCTGATTTAATTCCTGTGTTGTTATCATCTAATCAATGATGATATACAGACATGCACATGATTATATGATTCATACATGATCTGAGATTAGATGATAATTTAAACGAAAAATAGCTAAAAGGTTAGCAGTTTTTATATTTAAAGAAGATGTCCTATTTTTGTCATATTTTGAGTAGTACTACACAGCATTAGTTCATTACATTTCGTCAGAGCATGATAATCTCAGATTAAATCTCTTATCATCTCAAATTGCACTCCACTGAGTGAGATTCGATCTCGAATTTGGTCCGATCATCCGGTTGTGCGAATGGCATTGTGGGAACCGTAAAAACACGCGCAATAAGAATTAATATCAGCATATTAATCAGGGAAAAAAAGGTACGGTCGAGAAAGGCGACAAATAAAATATAACGGACGCATAGGCCATGAATATTTATGAACATAAATCAAGTGCATTATATAAATGTCATTTATATAATATTAGAAAATGAGATCCTGTTACGCAAGTTATAATTCATTCATTTATTTTTTATGACGCCTACTTGAGAAGGCCTACTTGAGAACTTGTTAATTGTCATCGTGTTTAATAATTCTGCTATTAATTGACACGCGTTAAATTATACTCATAGGGAACTGAAAGCGATCAATAAAAATAATATCGTGTGTATCTCGACCTTTACCTCGTTGATCAACGAATAAATCAATACGAACTATATTAAAATCGTACAAAAACCCTTGAAAATACACCAAAACGTTAAAAAATGATAAAATTCGTGATACAGTGTAATAATAAACATTACCTAACCATTTGTGTTTATTTTTGGATAAAAATTCTCGAAAAATGTCCATAAGTCAGTCAAAACTGTAGCTTTGGGCCATCCTCAGATATAATACCGGGGAAAAGATGTTTGTAAAGCCAATTATTTCCGTTTTCAAGCCATAGTTAACTATCATAAAGAAAAAAACAAGGGCTCCATCGAGCCCTTGGAAAAAATCATTCGATTTCAAGTTTGTTTTCTGATCATTTTCTCCCAAGATGGCCGCATAATTGTTCATGCGCAGGGCTATTTTTTACCGCCTCTCCAGATCACGTGATGAACTATTAAATCGGATCGATAAATAGTATCCCATTAGGTTTATTAAAAGACTGCGACGATATTTTGTAAACGTTATTGGAAAATCGAATACAGTATAAAGAGATTATAGAAAATCACCATACCATGGCAGCCCATTCGATCCGACAAAAAACTAGAATTGAATAAGTCCAAGTTGACATATAAACATAACTTGTATACATTGTGGTTATGGAACATATCACCAGCATTTAGATAAAAATAATATAAGGTATGTAATTAATAATTTATTCAAAAAAGGTAGAAGACTTGAATTTAAATTAAAAAGAAATATTAGGAAATTTGAGTCATTTCAAGGTATGGTTTATATATTTTTTCTAAAGAACATATTTCGTAGAGAAATGTATAACACTATTTTCTTGGTGGTATGGCCATTTGTGTTTTAAATAGAGTCCATATAAAATGAGTCTCGTGCCATAAATAGTTATTAGCATTGCTTAAACTCCTGATAGCTTTATCAGATCATATGACAATTTCCTGAATATATTCTTTCAAATTAGCTCAATTTCTCTCCTAGACTGGTGACCAAAATGACCCTTTAAGTGTTCTAAAATGGAATATATTGGAACTTGAAGGGTATCGTGGGTTCACAGATCTCTTTAAGACTAGATTAGCATTAACAATCAACAATTTAAAAAAATGATTTTTTTTGTTTTGGCATATATTTAAAAAAATGATGTATACGGGAACCAGTCTATTGTGTATTTGAGACTCTCATTATCTCAGTAACGGCTGGATTTAGGCTACATGTATATAATTGTATTACCAACAGAAATAAATATGACCATAATCAAACCAAATCAGCTTTTTTTTATATTCGTGAAAACTTGAAATTCACATATTTTTGACCCCCAAGGTACACTCTTTAAAAGAGGGTTCTATCGACTAATTTTACTCCTTGTACGATATACGACTACGCCTACGACTACGCCTACGACTAAATATTTTGCGTTTACGATTTTCGCTAAAACGACATTTTTCCACTTTGCGCTAATTTGGACTGTCTAGACTGGGCCTTAGATAAAAGCTTGGTAAAACATGATCTCAACTTGTGATCCAACAATTATTTGGGCAGTCACGTACAACCTCAAAAGTACAAACTATATGGCCCTAATCGATTTCGATTTTCCGCCTAATTTTGGTCATTGATGCTAGACACATAGAATATCCATTTAAGTATTTTCTTTTTAAATAAGGGGATAATTACTTGGTATTGTGGTGCCCTATCCGATCTCCCCTGTACAGTGCTCCAAATCTGCCCCTACAAAAAAGTAGGACTTTTTTCAGACTTTTTCGGAACATAAAACCAGATAAATACGCGAAATCGGAGGTATATTAGGCCAATATATCTATGTAGTTATTTGGTGGTATCAAGTAGTCAGATATCTAATATTTGTAATAAACAAAGATAAAAATAAGAAAGAGTCATAATTCGTTAAAAAGAGCGAGCGCCGTAGGCGCGAGCCGAAAAATTTGCATTTTAGCGTCGAAATAAGGCAGAAAAATTCATAATTTGGTCGAACTTGCTAAAAAAGTAGGACATCAATCCAAAAATTAGGACACATCATCGTAAAGGAGCACTGCCTGTACTTAATGATAAGAATTTATCACGTGTATGAAATCGTCGTCCCAAGAGTCCTGCATGTTTTTCGTCTTCTTTGTATACATTGTAGAAAAGCAAGTGCGGACTAATATAGAAAACAATATGAGGACGAGGTTTATAATAGTAACCTTTATATCAAATTTATAACTAGTGAATAAGTATTAATAAATTACATATGTATATCTCAAAAGTATTGACATTTGGTTTTAATTCCGGCTCTATCAATAAGTCGATAAGCGATAGCTATACCTGTTCTAATCGTACGATACAGGTCATACTAGCGCTGCAGGACGTATAAGAAGCTCCATTTGCAAAATCTGCGAGTTTCAAATCCAAAACAATAAAACATGTGTGATGATTTACAGTCTGTATTGCATGTTTTTTTCTTTCTTTAAGACAAAAATGCCGGCGGTTGGAGTCAGCAGAGAAGAGACGACAGTTGTTGTCAGAGATGATGCAGAGCTAGTGGTGGATTGTGAAGGATGCAGAGTGGCATGCGCAGCAGTATGTGTAATTCTTTCCTGCAGTTTTGGGCCTATAATACTATTATGTGGTATTATAATTACATGCCTTGCTTATAACTGGGAGTAGTAAGTATCTGCACTTTTTTGAAAAAAAATCAATATCAATATTTTAAAGCAGTTTAAAACTATCACCATTTTGTAAATCAATATATTATACTGTATAATATTACTTCATGAATCCTTCATGATTAGTCGTTTGGTTCGGGTTTCATTACTAGAATTTGCACGAGACCGTAAGGTTGAGTGCATATTCGAGTAATTAAATTCGAACCAATCGAGTACTAATAAAGTAATATTTATCATTACAATGTGTCATAAACTGAGCACTCGCTGAAATAATAATGACGTCATCTAATTGCATGCTACCCCGTTGAATTAGTCCAGACTAATTCAACGGGGTAGCGTGAAATTTGGAATGATTTGAGAAGGATGACATAAATTGAACCGATTACAGTGTAATAATTAACACATCTTCAACTTCAGAAAAATATATTGCAAGATAATTATTTCTTTAAAGATGTGTTAATAATCGTATTCATTAATTATAACTTGATCGACTAGGTAACATTAAAAATCTAGGGGCGTCATGATTGCATTTTTTTCCTAAACTGTTTTCGATTGTTTTGTACCCTAAATCAAGAAACGTCTTAACCTAATGGATCCTTTGAAAAGTTTTGAAGCAAAATGGGGTGGATGGTCAAAATTTGTAGATAAAATATCAGCGCAGTGGAAAACTTTTGGAACTTTTTCCAAAATAATACACTGCAGAAAATAATTATTTTCAAAAAGTGCCAAAAATTGATGCGAAAAACTAAATCGGAAAAAAATGCAAATTGAAGAGTGGTGGGAAATATTTGCAAACCTCAAAATTTAGGGTTGAGTTGGTACCAATTCCCATTTCGCAATTTTTTCAGCCTTCAAATATAGCAAATTTTTTCTCATGAACCTCTTCTGATAAAATCCATATAAATTAAATGTTTTAATAAAAAAGAAAAAAAAGGCCCATCGCGGGTGACTCAAACAGATGCGCCTCACGAGACATTGACTACTCGAGTGTATTCATAGTATTTGAATGTAAGATTTCTCAATTATTGTATAAACTTAGTCAATATCGATCGCGTGAGAAAACTAAATTATACTCATGTAATTTTTCTTCTTCAGTGCAAGCAATTACATAAAAATAGCTGGTCCGATAATTCTAGTTATAGGAGCTGTGTTACTAATTGGTGGGATAATTGTTTATTTATGTTTTTGGTTCAACATAAAAAATTTACATCGAGTAAGTAAAGTTTTAGCGGTCTAAGTCACCTAAATAATGACGTCATATCATGATGTCATAAATACGTCACTAAACGCATGCTGAAACTAGTACCTTATGTGTCCGCTGGAGACTAAAGAAGCCATATGTGGGCAAGATCTTAAGCTGGCGCTGCCAAGTGGATGGCTCGGCCACGTTAAACATGTTGAGTGGGACGTTGTCTCTCCCAATTCGGGGTAAACCAGGCTCTCATCGGTTAGAGCGCGCGGTATATGCTACAGTTATACAGGATGCTAACGTATAACATGGGTGGTCAGTTATCGAAATTTTTGCGTCATTATTGCGTTATGACGTCATTTAAAGTATGTTAACAAATACTGATGACGTCATAACACAATAATGACGAAAAAAATTCGATAACTATGGACCCATGTTCATCATGTTAACATTGGGGTTTTCAAATATGCAATCCGTTTTACTGTATATTTAGCCAGGTTTTCAAAAAGTAATTATTGAGAACTAAACTACATATACATTACATGCAAAATTTGAAGTTAATACATATTCTTGTTACTGAGCTGGAACGATTTTAAGATATCTCAATCGCCACTTTTCGGCGAAAATATTAGGAATTTAAACCGATCCGCGGCCACGCCTGCCTGCCCGTGCGACCCCGAGACTCACCTTAGAGGCGCGTCTCGTCCGTCCCGGTCACACTGCAGCAGCGCGCCAGCCCCTCTACTTTAGCAACTCTACCTATATGTCTTATATGTATATCTTTCATCAGTCAAAATTTGGTACAAATCCGTGGAGTAGGCTAGATCCTGAGATATATGAGCGTAAGAATTAAGAAGAATGACCTTGGCTAAAACAAGAATATTTAAAAACCGGTATTTAAACTATTTCAGGGCACTGTTAAACATGGTGAGTATTGTGCAAGTGGGTGTGAAAGCAACGTGATAGTTACCACAGTTTACCATACTACAACTAAACATGCTATGGCTATTAAACCAGGTCATGCTATTCCTGTTTCTGGTACAAGCGGGAAACCTCCAAGTTACGCAGTGTCAGAGTAAGTATTACTAAGATATTGAACTCATTACCTGATAAATGCGCGCTTAGATTGTCCGAGCTAAATAATATTGCGGATTTGAATTTAGCACTATGTTAGGATTTGAAAGAGGTTGGCAAAGCAAATGAATGAATGAGATTCAGGAGGGCTAGTCAGCCACATAATCCGCCCTTTATTAACTCTACCAACCGTTCGTTTCTGAACGATTGTTTCTTTTTCAATAGCCCTTAAACATCAAAAGTTTTGTAGGCGCGGCCATTTTTAAATCTACTTAATTTCTGGGGCCTATGGAACCTTTTTACTCAATATGCTAAAAAAAGTCCCCTGAATAAAGCGAATGTAGTGTGACCACACAACGTCCACAAATAATCATGTAACCCTGTACATATTGGCTTTAATAGGGCCATCTTGTCCCCAAGGGCAGTTTCGATTTATTATAATCTCTACGTAATTTAGAAGGCCGATCTCAAAATTAAGGACACTGCGTAGGAGTATGTAATAGGGCGTGTATTTACAGCATTTTGTATAGGACCGTTCTTCCGCCTGCAGAAATAATTAAAAAATATAAACCGGACAAAGGTTTAATTTTCTAAGGAACAATCAAAATATTTAATAATGTATGCCTTTTTTATTTTTTAGAGCTACTTACACCAAAAAGACACACATTCGATAAACAGTTGAGAGCTAAGTGGAATTTGTAAATATAACTAAAGGAATATATCTTGAGAGCTACATGGTGGAAAATCGACAATATTGAACTTTGCTCTAGTCAAACTGTTTTATTTATGAACCTACTAACGTGTAAATTTTATTTTTTCTGGCGTTAACGTAATTTAATTTTCCAAAAT
The DNA here is from genome assembly GCA_032353305.1 of Cephalothrix spiralis. Lineage (NCBI taxonomy): Eukaryota > Metazoa > Nemertea > Palaeonemertea > Archinemertea > Cephalotrichidae > Cephalothrix > Cephalothrix spiralis. Next base: position 7,789 of record JAUCNG010399366.1, read on the forward strand.
ACGTTTTTTAACACAAAATTTATAGTTCATGATTATGAATACATTCAAAGAATTATGCTACATATATCATCAGGAATATAATTTATTCCTGTTGTACATAGAGTGATTACCAAAGTTGAAAATGAAGCAGTTCATGGTAATTTTGTGTAAAACATTATATGTGTAAAATTAATAAAGCTGTGACGTCATTCCAAATGCGTTTCTTTCCAGTGATATATAATTATTTTGGTCTAAAATCTATGTTAATCACATACATGTAAAATTGTATAATTGTATGTACATGTCATGGAAAACAAACTATTTTATACGAGCCAGAAACATTTTGATATCCCCTTCAATGCTTTGGAGAAACAAAAATTTATATACCAGAAATACTTTGATATCCCCATCGATGCCTTGGACATTATCGGATATGAAAAAGAGAGTTAAATTTGGAACTTCACGTACAGATTCGACGGAACATTTTTATTAAAAAAATATATATTTATGTTATAGATTGACATCGTTGAGTTTATTTAATTTATATTCTCGTCTGTGTAATAAAGCTCTTTATTTTAATACATCAATACGATTCCGCCGTAATCAATTTTTATCAGGCTTTAGGGCCCCGGCTTCAGGCTCGCAATTGTACTGGGTTGTAATGCGAAAAAAACTTGGTTCCCTGAAATTTGTTACCCAAAAATTTGCTCATGCGCAATTCAGATTTTAGGTAAACATATTTCAGGGAAAAAACATTCCCATTAGAACCTAGTTGTACTGTACAAGAAACAATGAAGTTACTTAGAAACAATAGAGTAAGTTAGATTCAATGTTATATAGCAAGAAACGAATCTGCCATGGCCACAATACGGTTCTTTCCCCCAAATATGGAGTTTAAAGTTATTTGCCGCTGCACATGCAAACAGATTATTTTGAAAAGCTGCACAGTAAACCAACTTGGGTAGAATCTACCCATAACGTATGGGTAGAGGCGATTTCTACCCATTTTAATATGGGTAGGGTAAATTCTACCCATATTTCATGGGTAGAATTCTACCCAACACATTCTACCCATTTTATTTGGGTAGAATGAACCCTACCCATTTTTTGTGGGTAAAAATAATGGGTAGAAGTACGATTTTACCCATAAAATTTAGGGAAGATTTCTATGGTCTGAAAACCTATCAATGAAAAAGGCCAATTATTTGTGTACCAGTTTGATAATCAAACCTTGATGTCTCATTCCGAAACACACATGCACGGCAACCGCGGCAGGATTCAGAATAAAGTGCTGACCAGTGTTTCCTAATAAAATGTATGAGAGCGCCAGCTAGATGACGTCACAAAATTATGAATATTTTGATAATTACAAAAAATACCGTCCAAGGAGCATGGTATGCTCTCCCGAAGAAAACAGATTTGGTGCAGATCAGTTCAAATGTCATAACTTAAGCCTACCTCACATTAGGCGCATGTTCGCACCATCGGACGACCGTATCGAAATTCCTAGTCACGCGCGCGATCGCACGTTCTGATCCGATCGACCAAAAATCAAACAAGTTTGATTCGATGCGATGGTGCGATTATAAGATTTCCTGGTGTGCCTGCATTACATAAGATAACAGGCACAACATAAGATAATTAATAAGTTGAACTAAAACCTTCTCAAACCGTCACACAAATAATCATCTTGATACCCAAGGTTATAATCTACGACAGGCTTCAACTATCATGATGGGGAGCTTTGCGCGAATCAACACAAACCTTGAGTATCAAGATGACAAATAATGCGTAAAATTGATCAAGTGATAAATATGGGCCTCGATTACTTTACTTTCGTATGTGCACCGAAAAACGTTTTGATGCGATCGTCCGATGGTACGATCATGCAACTAGTGTGCGTTAGGCTTTAGGGAGCAATGGTGATTTTCCCAACAATCTAACTATTGTACATTTCATTGGGACATCCTGTAAACTCTTACACATGCGCATGCAATAGAGAATTTCTAAAAAATCATTTGTGAATAAAATCAATAAAAAAGTCATCCATGGTATATCAATTAATGTATTGATTGAAATCTGGGTACGAAAAACGTAGAGATTAAAGAATTACTCTGGCGTGTATTTCTTTGCGAACTAAAAAGCTATACAAAAGTACATACTGCATGATGTATATTTGTGCCATACGTACATTAAGTTTAGTGGAATGAAGGTTTTAAAAAAGGTATGTAATTCTTTTATTTCTTCCTATAACTTGAATGTTATAAAAATACAGGGTGTCCTGATAAAATGTGTGATAGTTAGATGACTTCATATTGTGACTTAATTATGAATTGACGATAACACGACTTCTCTTCCAAATAATTGAAATTCGGTGCAAATCTGTTTAAAGCTGCAGGGTACAAGGGCATTTTATCAGTCTCAACGGGCCAGGTAAGACTAGTTCCCTTACCTATTATGGGGTCGAAAGTGAAATTTATAATTATTTGCTTTATATGGGCAATTAGTACTTTAAAGATGATGAAAGTACATGCATACTCAACATAGCTCTTTGGTCAGTATAGTTGGAATAAATTGTTCTAATGTTATTGTTTACGATCTACTGCACCTTTAACAACAAGTGAGCTCTATCAATTTCCCCAAAGGACCAAAAGATTTCCACATAGGCCGTAAATCTCATTGTTTTATTACAATAGGAAACCGATAATACTGGTACTGATACTGAGAGCTCAAGTACCATGACCCATACCGGTACCAGTACTGTTGCAAACTCTTGTTTTTGTATTTTGGAGTATTGCTTCGATTTTGAAATAAGCTTATTTTGGGATTTTC
>JAUCNG010399477.1:0-10594 GCA_032353305.1 Cephalothrix spiralis
TTCAGCACATTTCTCCTTGCTCCCGAACACTTTTTACCCCTTTCTCCCGACTCCCGAAAACCCCTTACTGGGTCTCACTAATTCCTGTAAACCAAACCAATATATATTTTTGGTTTCGATTTCAGTTTATCGGCTGTGTACGTACTGGCCTTACTTTGGTGTAGATCTTAATATAGTTTGGAGTTTTAATTGATAATTAGATATATTTTATTTCAACGATTTAAAAATCCATATAAATGATTAATTAGTTTATGTAACTGCATACATGATTTAATTTGGTATTATACCATAGATTCAAGTTATGAGCCTTGTTCATGTTCATATCCCAACTTATATAATCATGGCGGTCATATTGGGAGAAAAAGGTTAGACGGCCAGAAAATAAAAAATTGAAATGAATTTTTCCATGATAATAAACCGATGGGCGAAGACGCACACAGTTTGGGGGTCCAGGAGGCGAAGCCCCCTGGAAGCTAAGCGATTTTAGGAGTTTCTATTGCCAGAAATGTCGTGTACCCTAGCTATGTCGATGAAAATATTTATTTTAGAAGAAAAATGACAATATGTTCAAATTTTACAATTATACATGTAGTAAAAATAAAAATTTAGCGAAAATTGAGAAACGATTCGAGAGAATTTGAAAATTAAGGATCAGAAACACTTTGAACAACCGACATTGATCCCCGACATCAGTTTAGATTTCATATGATAGTTTTAAAGTGATTAAACCTATTATTGTGATATCGAGCCGAGCGAAGCAAGGCGATATTTAAATAAAAATTAAAGCTTGGTTAAAATGCAATTTCTACTATGTTAATGATATTATTTTAATGAGCACCGGGGGATTGATACCAGACAAAAATTAATAACAAATCCAGTTTCGCTCATTTAGGTGATAAAGACATAATACAGGGAAACGATTCTATGTCACTATGAGACATTTATGTCACACTGTTATCATGGAAAAAATTCATTTCAATTTATATTTTCTGATCATCTCCCCGTTTTCTCCCGAAATGTCCGCCGGATATACTATAGACCCATTTGGGAAGATGACATAATATATACTTTTTTTTATTATAGGGGAACTAGGCCAACTGAACATTACTGATTACATTAAAAATTAAATAAAAGTCCATTTTAATGATATTCTTGCTGTAAAACTTTTTTCTAATTAAATCTTTTTTTGCAGGTTTTAGCTTCGATGATGTATGCAAACCAGGCAACACCCTCTTATGGGATCTCGTTCAAGAAACTGTTGTTGTAAGTATCTTATTCAATCGCCTTCGAGGCTTCGGATGAACTACAAACCCGCTAGCTCAAGATTTAGTCATCCAAAATGTAGGGATAATGGTCTAAACTGTAACCGCGCTAGAAAAATACCAGTTCTTTTTTGCCTTAGCTTTCTCCCGCCATCCAGTTTGGAGCACATGGCTGTGCAATTCGTTACATACAGTTTTTAAATATAAACTGAACCTTTCTATACAAGTTCCTGAAAATTAACTGTCGTGTTAATTGACTCACACCATTGCAAACGTTGCAAAAATGGAACAATGTCTTATGATATTAGACTTGACTATTCTTGGTTCAGCATTTACAGCAGACAATGGGTACGTGATGATTGTGATTAACTTTTTTCAGAGGAGACGTTTTTAAATACCCTTCTTTGACTGACGTGACAGGAGTTTTCAAACTGCGATTGCTTTATTTCGCAATCTTCCGATGTTTTTACCACTTATTTCGGACAACTAATGACTTATTTTCATTTTATTTTCTTGTTCTTTTCAGCATCATCTACCTGATGGGATGGATGTTGAGGCAGAAAAAGCGCTGTGTTCATTAGTATGCTTTGCTACCGACCGTAGAATAAGGATGAAATTCATAGAAGCATGTATAGAAAATTTAGCTAATAATAAGTAAGTTCCTTTCATTTGAAAGTTTGTTCCTCATGTTGGGCCTGGTGTTAGTCCATTGACCCTTGGCTCAATATACCTCCTTGTCTGAAACAAGACTACGATCTATAGTAGTCCTTAATAGTAGGTAGAGCGTATTTGTATTGTTCCCTGCTTTTTATGCCTATTTGCCAAAGGCTCTTTTAGACTAGAGGACCTAGAAGTCCCAACACCAAGGTTAGGATAGTTCTGCCCCCAAGAAGTAAAGAGACTTAACTCCATTTTATGAAATTGTGCAGGAGAGCCGTTTATTGATTTGGATTTGTATTGAATGTATTAGGAAAGTGACATATAAAGAGTCAAAAAACAATACTTGGAAATAAAATCAAACTCTGAAACTTAAGGATATGATAAAACATAGTATAATCAATGATATTATGCAATAAAAAGTTTTCCCGCCAAAATGGAGTTAAGTCTCTTTACTTGCGGGTACATAAATGTAATAGTTAATATGAAACGCCTCCCTCCAGGAACGTTTAATCCGTTTAATTCGGTACTCTGATTTAGTAGTTTTCTTTTGTTATAACATTTTTTGTAACTTTATTCAAATTCAATATATTAACAAAATATATTAACAATCATACGTTTTTTACTAATATGAAAAAAGTGAAAAACAACAAAAAAGAAATAGAAGTATAAAGATTATTTGAAGAAAAATACTTTTTCTATACTCGCTTCTCTCGACAATTTGGACCCTATGCTCCATGCTATCAAAACACAACAATAAGTGATTTAAGTAGCAGTTGACCCCTATCCTTGTGTGTATTTCAGGTCTGTCATCGTTTGTTTGAGATTACTGCCAAAATTATTTGGATCATTTCAACATTATAGAGGGAGAACAGATACAAATACAGTATTAATGTAAGTATAGCTTCTGAATTCGCGTAATTATTTTGATTGAAAATTATTTTGATTCAAACATCAATTGCATGTTTTCTGTGTTAACTGACTGTGAACACTGAACAACACCGAGAAAAATTACATTTCGATTTTAAATATTGACCTAAAGTAGAATTTAGTAAAAACCAAATATTTTTCAATTTTATACTAGTAGAATAACTATGACCCGTTTTGATATGGTTTAAAGAACTTTTTATTGAAAAAAATGTCAGAGGGGTCGAATATGTCAAAAATGTTAGCCCCATATCTAACTTAGAGCTGTGTTTCAATGGAATCGAAATTATAATGTTTAACAAATTTTTTCATCTTCAGGTGGGCAGAAGGAGAATTAAAAATGATGAATCATTTTTTCAATAACCTAGTCCATTTTATGAATTCAGTGCGGAATGGGACCCGATCAAACCTGTAAGTGTTTAAGCCTATATGTAAATAGTTTTTAAAGTACATGTACATGTATCGTCGTATGCAATTAAGCATGCTATGCCATCGATTATACCATGAGATGTTTGAGTTTTTATATGATTTTCTAAAAATTTGAATTTCGAGTGGAAACAAAAAAACTAAATAAGTAGAACAAAACCTTTTTGTATTTTAATATTTTAATCCATTCATCAATATTATTATTTGATATATAGTGAACAAAAATGTTGATACGATTGTAGATTTTGTATCTGTCGAACTATGATCATGCCAAATTTCATTTTGATATTACATCTTATCTAATATACTTAAGAATATATTTAGAATTCCGAACCTTCGTTCTACATTTCGGTCAGGAGGCCTGTAGACTGGTTACCTGACCGTTCGTCTTCTTAAGCAGACTACATCTTATCATATTTTCTACCAAATTTGCTTGTCCCTTTTTTTCTTCAATTTGAATATATCCCAAAAATGACAGTTGTGATGTTCTTAGTCAGTTTTTAGAGTTGTATTGCGGAGCATACAGCTCGAGCTGTGTCTATTTCGAGAAGTCTATCTGACGCCCATCCTATTTACGTAAAGTGAAGTGAGGGAAATAATAAACGTCTAGTATCGTATTTCGGTCTTTGTCCCGTCCCATATATTTTAGTCACCACCCAACATTTGTTAAATAATTTATTTACTAAAAATATATTGCATGCTTAAACTTATAATTTTTTATTGCAGATATTCCTTTAAAGAAGAGGTGCAAGTTCGACTTCAGTTTTTGACTTGCGTTTACTCAACTATGGGCTCACCGGACTCTTTTAGTAAGTATCACAATAAAATAAAAAAAATAAATACAGTAAATTGATATTTGAAATACAGTAAACCCTCTAAAACATTTGGGCACTGTCGGGACCAGCAATTTTGCCAAATATAAGGAAGTGCTTAATATACAGAAAATCAACGATAATACATGTATAAGAAATTCTTATTAAGAATATATTGCTTGAGAGAGAAAGCTGGTGACACAAGACTAATATAGGCTGATGATAAATTTCTGTTTCAATTTATAGTAAGATTGATGAAATCATCGAAGTTAATAATTGTATCTGATACTGTCTGATGTCATGACAACTGCCGACTAACATTTTAGAAAATAATGAATGGAATTGTCTACCTAATAAAGTTATTAATAGTGAGAAAATTAATAAATTGTAGGTACAGGACAATGACATGATAATATATCATTATTTGTGTTTATAGAAGGCGCGCATAAATAACAATTTTTTCCCACTTGTTCATGTAAAACACATTTCCAATCCCTAAATGCGAACGCAATTGCGTAAAATTGCTAAATGGCAATTCCTCAAACTGCCTTAAAACAGCGACTATGACCCTTAATTCTTTTAGAATATGGGAGTGGGCTCAAAAGTCGTGGAAAATTAATTTTTGGTTTGCGTAAACTATCGCAGTTACACATTCTCTAAATTTTAATATCGTCATTTCAGATATGACCCTAGATCAGGTTGACAATTTATGGAATTGCCTTGTAAAGCACAAAGACAGTTCAGATAGTTGTTTAAGTTGGTTTCTAACACAAGCCAAAAACAAAGACCATCATGCTATTAATTTGGAAGGCTTCAAGCATCTTTTTCTATATAAGGTAAGTTGCTACTATTTTGGATAAAAAGTTGTGCTCCTTTAAATTAAATTAAATCAGGGGTAAATATATACTGCCATAATTTGTGAAAAAGTTTTCAGGGATAATTAGGTAAAAACAAAGAAGAAATTGAGACCTTTTAATCACGCACTTTTGCCGTGTTCTAATATAAAAAAATACCGACCTTTGTCATAATTATTTGTTGGGGCCCAATAATTTTGTCGGTATATGCATATAAAATCATACTAATTCTCATAAAATTTGAATAAAAGGGTGTAAAAATAGAAAAAGTGTCAAAAGTGTTTTTCGCACGGCTCGAGACTTAATCGTAATAGCTATAAGGATTGTTATCAGGTTTAATATTGAGTAATTAAACGGTGCAGTATTTGGCGCACGTGGAGGTTTTAAGCTTATACGAAAAATGAATTTAATATTAAATGGAACAAAAAATATAATCATGCAGTCACAGATATACATTACGTAAGATATAAAATATGCTCGTTGGTAAAAACCATACACTCCAGTCTCTCTGAAGACGTAGGCCTCGGATAATACGTTACATAAGAAAGAACGTCATTTATTCTGTAGATTTGTGATTCAAATTTGAAGAAAAAAATTATAATTTAATTTTTGCGCCATCTAATTCGCAATGTAACGATTTAAAAATTTAAGTTGCTACCTTGTAGCAGCCATATGTTTGTTTTATGTTTAGTATCAGTACTGGAGAGTTGAAACCCAGCAAACCCGGTCACCGAGCACTTTCGCTGGCATCTTCAATACTCCTGTCATCATGTCCTATTTTATATATCCCGGTCCCATGCGGGTTTATCCCGAATTAAGGGAGGTGGGCTTCCCTTACGGAAAAACATTCCACTCAATGTATTTAACCTGACCGAGCCACCAAGGAAGTAATATGAGCTGAAGAACATTCACAGTGGCATGGCTCCGGACTTAAACCCGGCACCGCAGGATAACAAGGCGGATGTCTTAGTGTCCTAGGCCTGACCTCTGTACTAACGCGGTTTATAATTATTTTCTGTATTTTGCTTATTTCAGATGCCCCAGCTTGATTTTGAGAACCTTAGCATGATTGGATTGAATCTTTTACAACAACTTTGCCAGCTTGCTCGGGTGGCAAATAGCTCATTTGCTGAGCCACTCACTGAAGACCAGGTAAACAATTTGTTTTCTATATCATATTTTGTCGATGTTGGGTTTTTTCTGTTTTGCGCACAATATTATGGCTTGCGCATATTGGCTATTTGGAAACTTAGCGCTTACGAAATTTTAAATAATATGTCCTATGATCGAGGCCCGCTATCGTCAGCGCGTCTGCTTACGCTTCTAGTGTAAAACGAATTATCGAACGAAATAAAAAAATATTTGGAATGCTATTGTACGTGTTCTATATTATCCTCCTTATCTAAATGATAAGGCAGTTTAAAAGGTAAATATTTGACATCGAAAGTTGTCACATTCCTATATTCCTATGATCTCCTGATTTTATTCAAACGTGTGAAACAATAACGAAATGATGATCATCATTATTCGTATGTGAAAATTTCCATTATTTTCGGCAAAATATGACATATTTGCGATCTTTTATGATCTTTTATAGGTTTGTCAAAGTTTATTTCCTAATCTAAAATTTTATATTATTCTAATGTGCTTGTTGATAAAGAATTGACAGCTAAAAAAATATTAGAGGCCAACAAACATAATTATCTTAGAATGATCATCGTTTGTAGAGAATGAGCAACAAAAAATCAATTGTTTATTGTATGAGATCATTCATGTTTTAAAGCTGAAACAATACGATTCTGTTATATAAAAAATTATTCCCGAGATACAAATGTATATAAGTCCAAATATTACATCATTCTTATGTGTTTTTATGCAGGGGTAGGGAATCAAAAAGATCCCACCATTTTTAATTCTAAATTGACTTGACTAACTACAGAAGGATCACGTATTTTTCATAAATGCTTAGTCCCCATGTCTTTCCCTTATTATGCTGATAATTTGTTCAACGCTTTCAAATCCCAGGGTCCTATACCTAATTTCGATTATTGACGTAGAGCTGATTACTCCGGCGCTCTTTCGCCGCTGTTCTGTTGCCAAAACTGCTTGAAATCGAAACCGATCGGTCAAAATTTTTGAATACCATAGTGATCCTTAATTTTTTCTTCTTCAGATAAGTGGTATGGATATGCTTTGGGGTATAGCTCTCCGTGCTAATAGTTCAGATGTCAGCATTTCAGCTATTCAGTATTTAAATAATTACTATATCAATTGTAAGTAGATGCATGTTCATTTAAAATTCCAATATCAAAATGTACATTTTGTATTCTTTTCATGTCAAATGGGTTTACCAATTTATAATTGCTATTTCATTTATATCTCCTGTAAATTCTAGAAAAATGACAAAATTTATAATATTTACATAAAAGGATTTTTTTATGTATTAAAGTAAAATAGTTAGGAAAAAAGAGAGCAAACAAATTTGGTTCTCTATTTCGCAACGAAAGTCTAGCTTTTGACTTATGTGACCAAATAATTATAATTTTACTGGAAAAACAGTAATCAATTTCTGAACGAGGCAATTCCCTACTTAAAATACTTCCACCTGAACCATTTTAAAAAGAATAAAATATTTAAAGAGGACTAGTTCACCTTGGTTTTCAATTTCGAAGTTAATGACCAAGAGTGCAATTCGAAATTTTCTGCAATAATCCGAAAAATAATCCGGTTTGATTTATCCAGTAGTTTAGCTACTCAATATAGACAATTTAGAATAAAAATATTTTTCTGCATTATAAGGCACTACGTATGTATGACTTAATTAATAAGACGATCAGCTCAAGTATAACTTGGTGGGCACTTAAATCTCTTAAAATCAGACAAAAGGGATTTGAACGTTGTCTAGTATAAAAATTTATTTGTGGAATAATTAATTAACAATATACATGCTTTAAACATTTGTAAAAAAAACACCAGAATTATTTCTAATTCTAAAAAAGTCATGAAATATCCCTTAATGTACTTTCATTAAAACTTAGAAATAAACACGACCTAGCTAATACCAGGTTGTGAACTGTGAAGTATTTTGTCAATGCTAATGGTTTTATATTATTTTTTTTCAGTTGGAGGTGGTAATCTCGGAAAAGAGGAGGAATTTATTCAAAAATGCATGGAAAATCTGGTAACTATTTATTATCAAACTTAGATTATCAAAGTTTTATTCACTGCTGAACTAAGTGGGTCAAAATTGGTCGGTAGCATGGATAATAGGGTTGTGGATATTATTATCTTAGGATCTAGAGGCATGCGTATAGTCAAAAGTAAGAGTAAGAATATCAAACCAAAATCGTCGAGGGATAATGCGATTATGTTTAGGCTTCAATTTGACTCACATTTTTGTATCATGTTCTTTGAAGTTTTATTAAAAATTATTTCAATTTATTTTCAGTCTCCTGATTCTAGTCTTCTAGTTATTCAAAGATGTCTCATACTTTTAACAAACCATTTAGAATGTTTTCGTCGGCGATATGCTTTTCATTTGAGGAATTTATTAGTGGACGGTGAAGGAATTATTAGTCACCAAAAGCTACTTCAAGATCGACAAAGTTCAACTATTCATGTTACTGTGCAACCTGCAGGATTGGCCGAAAAGGTATTTGAGGGTGTCCATTTCGGAAATAGTTCAAGTTTTTCTTTTTTTTAAATGTAGAACAATTTACATCTAGGAGATCCAAAATTTAAATAAATAAGTTCTTAATTTTTTACGTCCTATTATTGTGTGCGGCGTTGGTATAGTAGTTCGGAGGTCAGCATTGTAATCCCGAGATCCCAGGTTCGAATCCCGTGCGTTCCTTCACTACGTACCATCGTGAAGAACCTTGGGCAAGTTCCTCAGCTCACATTACTTCCTGGATGGCTAGGTTAAATCTGCAAGGGAACCCTTCAGAGTTAACCTGCATACTTCACTTCACTTATATGACGGGCGTCAGATGGACTTCTCGAAATAGACACAAACGGTCCGCTTGCTCTAGCATTTACTCGTATGCCCGCATTTAATCTATTTCCTATATACCTATTAGTGTTGGGTTTACCCAGAAGGGAGGGACAGCGCCACACTTCAATTATTTAACCTTACCGAGGCATGTGTACGCTAAGACCCTTGCCCAAGGTTCTTCACGATGTAAAGTGTTGTCAACCCCGGTTCTCGATCCCGGTACTATACCTCTAGCATCCAAGACAAGAGCAAAACCGCCTTTGCCATCGCGGCGCACACAGGTCTAGTATATAGAAAACAGGACCTAATGACGGCGTCCTAGACTGAAAAGTAAAGATACCTGCGAAAGCGCGCGGTGCCCGGACTTACTGATATATTTTTATGAAATATTTTCTCTCACTCCAAGATTTTATTCGAATGAACATTGTCTAACCTTCCTAACAAAACATTAAGTCTTCTCGTGATGTAATAAAGCTTGTTCCCTTTTTATTGGGATTGACTGTATATTGGTTTGTCTCAAAAACTTTATTTCGTTTATATTTAGTTTGTTGTACACGAATTTCTTTTTTAAGCAACTTACCCTAGAGATGCTCTCAAGTGACTTGGTAGCTGAATTACGTGCTGAAGTATCTCGTTGGTGGGAATCGTTGCAGCATCAGCAAAAGGCTGAACAGCTTGCTGCTGCTGAAGCTGCACATAATAATGGATCTGGTGTCACAACCCCAATTCTTGGTGCTATGTTAGGAGATGGTCCTATCAGAATGATAACCCTTGGGCAGGAGCTGACAGTTGACATGGACGAAAAAACATTATCAGATATGCAATTTAAGGACAAACAGGTTCGTAGAAGTATAATGTATCCTAATAGAATGCGCGGGATTGTGAACATTTCTCTTTATACAGCTTGCTGGAGTGTTATCGATGTTAACTCCCTTTATTAGTATAAAGTCAAAGACCTGTCCGAAGGGCTCTGATGACGAAATTGAACCTGTATATTTTTATGGTGTGTTTTGACCATGGGCCATATGTATATAATTACAAGCAAAAAATACATACGCTATCGTTAATTCTAGAGTCCGACATCGTAACTGTCACCGTTGACCGACGCGTGACAATTTTGCATGAGTGACGCGCGAATAGAAGCTATTAGTATTATATGGTTGAATAGCGGAAAAGACCAGCCTACCCTCAACAGTGCCATCTTAACTCCCTAGACACTAGATGTCCTAGATCACCCTCTTGACCAATTTCTGTATGGAGGCACCACTTTAAAGTATAGTAGGACTTACGGTACATTTTTGGTCGATTTTGGATGTCAAGGAGTCCCCCGGGCCCTAAGCTTCATAAGGACTAATCTAATTTTTTTTACCGCCGATGGAATTCCTGGACATCAAGAAAAAATATCAATTCAACTGTATCCCAAAAATATATTTCAACATTTTAAAGTTGATCCGTAAACCAATCAATTCAAATGGCTAAAGTTATTGAATACATGTATTTCCAATTTCCATATGTGATTGTGTATTGTATATAATTAACGATTATTTTTCAGTTAATTTTTGTGTCTGTTGGCGCAAGTCGTACCCCAAGAAAACAAGATGGATCCACCCCCGCTTCTTACCTTCCTACTCCAAAAAGAGAACAAGTGCCGATGACTATTTT
>JAUCNG010399588.1:0-10591 GCA_032353305.1 Cephalothrix spiralis
TATTTAAATTTGAATGCAACAAAACTGATGAATTTCCGAGTGCCTTAAAATTGACATTTTGCGATTTTAATCAACCCCCTGTCATATGATAGAAAGAAAACAAACTATTTTTTAGGGACCTCCTCAACATATAGGCACGAGATTTTTACACGAAAATGATCCTCATATCTAAAGGAATCATTTTATGCAATAAAAAAAATTCAAAAGTTTTATGCTATCTTCGTACACATACCTTAACTTTAATTAAATCAAATTAAATTTAAGTTAAATTAAATTTACAGTTTAAATTTGGTGCAAATCTATCTAACAACAACTGAGCTGTACATCAATTTCCCCAAAGGAACAAAAAGTTCAACTTCCCCAGTAGGAGGTATGAACCTCCTGTCTCGAATGAAAAAAAATGTTTGTGAAGTTTTTATGACTTGTTGAACGCTGAGATATACATCTCTCGCGTCAGTATTGGCTATATTTACTTGAAGGACAATATTGGTTACATGTAAGTACTTACTTTTCACGCTTCGGCTGAACAGTCCTGAATACCCTGGCATAGATATCCATAGCTCGTACCCACATACACATAGATTTGCAGGCCTTTGATACTTTTTCGACTTGGTCTGGAGTAAATTTAGGATTGTCGATGTATGGCTTTAAACCCTTCAGTAGTTTTGGGGAAATGTTGTCCTTGTCATAATCGTATAACTTCTTTAAGAAATTCGACTCTCCAAGTAGTTTTTTGGCTGAGTCCCAATCAGTTCTGAAAATATATAACAATTTTATAGTTTTTGAGAACAACTTATCAAGTTATTGATAGGGCGTCAGATGACTGGCCCAAATAGACACAGACGGTCCGCTTTTTATAAGCATCTACCCTTAGGCCCGTAGACCTATCCCGCACTTAAATTTATTTTCTATATACCAATTAGCAGTCGGGATTACCCCGAATTAAGGAGGGACAGCGTCCAACTCTACGTATTTAACCTGACCGAGCCACCCAGGAGGCAGTACGCTGCAGAATTTGCCCAAGGTTCTTCCCGATGGAAAGTAGTGTCGAGCTTTCACATAATTTTTAAAGGAAGAGTTTTTTTTTTTAATTTAAATTTATTAAATAAAACAGGCAATAGTACATTTTTACATAAGTTCTATAAAGCACGTTGTTTTAATTTATAGATTATTATTTTTAAAACTTATTTTGATGGTATAAACTTTATCTTTAGAAGTAGAAAAAAAACACATATTTGACAAAAAATGAAAGAAAAAACAAGAAACTATTCAGTTAAGAAGGAGAAGAACAGAAAAAATATAAATAAAAATAAGTGAAAAGAAAACAATAAGTTTAAAAAAGAAAATTGTTAGGTATACTTTAAGGAGATAAAAAATCCCAGACATTTGGTCGTTAAGTCAGGAACATATCCCAAACTACACCCAGCCAGTTAAAGGAAGAGTTAATATTATAATATTTGAACATAGCAACAACCTTGACAAATATCACTGTCAGTTTATTTTGCAGGACTTCAAATTGAACTGACATTACCTACATTGTATCCACAATTGACCCGATTTATTTAAACATAGTTATTTTTTCCAGTTAACAGCGATACTTATATTATTCGAGGAACTGTATTAAAACATAGACGGCCTTTTTTCTTTCTTAACAGCACTGGTTAAATATTAGGTCAAAAGATGTCGCTATTTGTTGTGTATATATTTTACTTACTTTAGACCGAATAAAACGCACACGGCTTCCAATACCGTCTGTACCATTTCTGGGGGTTTGCTGAACACACGAATTTCAGAAATATCGTTCTTATCCAATGAATCCAATGCCTATTGAAAAAGGTAAACAAAACTGTAAACAATCAATAATAGTCAAAACCAATAAGATTTTCTTACCAACTTCCTGATAGGGAGAAATATTGTGAGGGCGTCAGATTACTGGCTCAAACAGTCACATACGGTCCGCTTTATGAGCATTTACCCTATGGCCTGTAGACCTACCCACACTCTAATATATTTTCTATATACAAATTAGCAGTGGTGGTTGATGGAGGGACAGCGTCCCACTCCACGTATTTAACCTGACCGAGGCACCCATGAGGCAATATACGCTGAAGGACTTGCCTAAGGTTCCTCCCGATGGAAAGTAGTGTCGATCCCGGGTCTTGAACCCGGGACCTCCGGAATCAAAGACCGACGTCCTACCGCTTTGCCACCGAGGCGAGAAAAGTGCTCTATTCCTTTACACAGTGACGCCAAAAGGGGGTTTGCGGCCCCAGTTTCATGGGCCCGGTTCGGGCCGGATTATATTCTTATATGCAATTTATAATTGGGTTGTGATACGTCTAAAAGTTCCTCCCTTTCGTATAAGCTTTGCGATATTTGCTCAATTTTTTTTACCTCATTGAGATAATCCTTTGTCGTAAATTAAATTTCGTACCTACAAAGATATATTAAGGCCCCCTTATAATTTAAAATAATTTTTAGGATTTTTTACTGGGCTTTTAACAACACCGGAAGTCAAATTTGGACTTTATCGGAAGTCAAATAGTACTCTTACACCATATCTAATATATCTAGTGTACTAAAGTGCAGTACGTGGTAAAACAAATACCTCTCGTTAACTAGAGTATTTTATATCACGAATCTCACTTTTTCTACTAAAAAACTCCCTTTCCCACGTACAAATTGTGATTCATTTTGAATTATATACCCATGATGGAGGCCCAATGAATTGGGATAAAATCATACCTTTACGGCAGCTTCAAGAGCTGGGAGAGCTTCATCTAAATCTTTCTGTGCATCATCAGCAATGGCTTGAGTTTCTTCAGCCTTGACCTTCGCCGTGGCTTCGTCTTCTTGTACAATTTTTCTTACCTAAGAAAATGCAAAAACTTATTTTATCTTTCTATAAATTGGTGTACATGTACAGGGATGCGAGATGCTCATATTATTCACTGGAGAGGTGGGGAAGGGTAACCCTAGCCCAACCAGAGGCGTTGGATCCAGGGATACTAGCCAACTGATCAATTACTGACATATCGATGTTTTTCCGAGTCAGCTCGATACCTAAGAATGTTGTGTGGTCTTCCAGGGTTTCTATTCCATGACATTTCCATGACTTTTCCCTGACATTTCCAGATATTTCTAGTCGCGACAACTTGAAAAAGTCTAAATAACAGTCAGTCGCGACAATTTTCAACTGCCAAAACACCAAGCGCATCAATTCTTTTTACCAGGACGACATTTATTTTTCAAAATTCCATGACATTTCCAGGTTTTCACTGGTTTTTTCAATTTTCCATGACAATTTTGGCCATTTTTGTAATTCTATAACTTTCCAGGTTTTCAAGACATGTGATCACCCTGTATTCGAATGTATTTCGCCACTTTCTTTACATCAGTTTACATTGTGTTTTCTCTGGTTTAGTTTTCTGTCAAGAGCTTTGTTAATGCCTTATATCTTGATGAGTACTTTGAGTATGGACATGATCTTAGTTAAAGCAATTCGTTTTGATATTTCGTTATTGAACTTACAGCATCTGCTTTTTCCTGATCAACAGCTAATTTCTCCATAAGAACTGCAGTTGCAGCAGATTTTTTCTTCAGCTCTGGTTCCAGCGCCACTAATTCGACTTGCATATTATCGACGAGGTCATTGGTTTCAAGGAGCTTTTGCAAACCATTCTTAACTCTGTCTCTAGCATTCACTAATTGCCTAGAATAGAAAAGAAGTAGAACAAATACAATTTCTGCCATTAGTGGTAGATCCTGTAGTGCGCTAAAGTACAATTATTTTCCCGGGAATGATCAAGAGTGTACCGCCTTTTGTGATATGATGTTGATAATGATAAAATCAAATCAATTGTCTACTTTTAATATATTAAATATTTACGGCTATATTCATATACTTATGTTACTAATTCGTTGTTGTTTATTATAGTTGATCATATTCATCATCGTTTTAGTCTATTTGCTTAAAACTTGCGTTCAAAATCAATATTATTTAAAATTCTTAAATGGTATTTACGAATTGTCCTAGCGTGACAAGGTCAGCGATAAATAACTAATTTGCGTATAAGGATTCAGCGGCCGAGTGGTCTATGAGCTAGTAACGCGAGGGTCACAAGTTCGAGTCCCGTAAGAAGTATGTATTGTCAGATATTTGACCAATAATTAGACAAAATGTCTGATATATTCTATGTGAGCAAGAGGTTCATATCAATGAACTTAGTATCGATATTAATCTCTTGTTTATTGGAGTATAGATTCTGTTAATTGAGCAGTTTTTTGTTCAATTATTTTATTTTTTTTAACCGGGGTGATACTCACCCTTGCTGGATGTATTTTGCTTGCTCGGCGCAAAAATTGGGGTCCGGGCTAAATGACGCCAGGGTTGGCGCCCAAGATCCATTTCGATTTTATAGGACTACAAAAGCATACAGCACCCTTGCTTGATGTATTATGTTTGCTCAGCGAAAAAATGTGTCCTGGGCTAAATGAGGCCAGGGTTGGCGCCCATATTATCATTTCATATGACTACAAAAGCATAATAATATAATGATATTTAGGCCACCAAAAGGGTTCTTCGCCTGCTCCGGCGGCCGTTTTTTGAGAGAGAAAAAAGCACGTCAGGATAAAAATTCAAAAATTGTCAAATATATGTACCATTGAACCTTTATTTTAAATTTGGTTCTAACATAAAGATATATATGTTATAATTAATATAACAATGCATTACCACCATTGGGTTCCTTGCGCCCGCTAATGTTTCTACATTTTTACGTTTTGGCCCAAAAAAATAAAAATATTCCCTAGCGCCGGCCCCGGGGCAGCTACCCGCATGTTTTTTCTCTGATTAAGTCGGCATTGGTGTCTTTATTGAAGTCCCAAAAACTCAACACCGTGTGTTAAGCTGTTTTTAAGATATTTTTGAAAAACACTTACTTTTTCTTTTCCGTTAACATGCTTAGGTACAAGTTGATTAACTCCAAGTAGCTAGTTGGTGTAGTGTAGTATCGACGTTTTAACTCAGCGTAAAAACGCTCGGCCATGTTCGTGACACTCGTGTGAATTTCGACGCACATTTCAGATACTTTATCCTAGAAAAAAAAGGAAAAATAATGATGTTTAAATTATAATTGAACTCACAATTTTGTGGATATAATATTGGAATATATTGGTATGGGGGAGGCGCAGCCGCGTTTCACTATATAATTAATTTAAGGTATTCTTTAAGATCGAAATGCGGAAACAACTAATTCTCCTGAAAGTGTCAACATTAGCAAGCTAAATTAAAAATTGTAAAACCGTCTGTGATCCGCAATGACAGATACTGGTACGTCAGTGGATCTCTTCTTCTTCTATATAGGGCGTCAGATCCGATCTATCCCGCACACTAATCTATTTTCTATATACCAATTAGTTGTAGCGTCCCTCTCCACGTATTCAACCTGACCGAGCCACCCAGGAGGCTGTACGCTAAAGAACTTGCCCAAGGTTCTTCCCGATGAAAAGTGGTGTCGAGACTGGGTATCGATCCAGAGACCCCTGGATTACGAACCACTTCGCCACCGAAGCGATCCGATACGCTAATTGTGTTGTGGTGCGGTTTGAACGGTAAAAAAATTTGTTCAGTGACCTACGCAGACCTTACCCGGACTGGCGCTATCCCGTTAGTTTGGTGCAACCTCGGTTTGGTAAAGTAAACCAGGTCTTCAGCATGGTACACAGACCTTTGCACGACACATATTTTTGCGAGCGGCGAGCGAAACATAATTCAAAACAAAATAATGACGTCAAACGTACCTTCATTTCATCAGTTCCAAGATCAACTTCCAAAAAGAATGATTTAGAGACACCGAGCAGAGCCTCTCGTGGCCATTCTGTGAACCAATCGATTGTACAACAATTGACAAGTGATGGGAACATACGACATCTTGATCTAAAGGCACTTCCGACAGGGCTCATTCCCAATACAATATGAAGATTATTCCTAAAATATAATAATAAACAAAATTATACAATCTTGGAATATTTAATTTTAAAAAGTATTCAAACGAAGTGTTGAAAACTTCTTCCTGTTTTTTCAATGATTTGTTCGCAGGATCGGCTTGATAGACTTTAATACAATTTGAACTGCTGATAATAGAAATGGGTAAACACCCGGCCCAAATAGATGCTAAGTTTGTAGGCGAAGACGAAGAAAAAATAGTACCCATCTCGAATGTTTATAGTGTCTTAAGCCCACCGCACAATAGGCGCATCATCAGACCATCGCAGTAAAATGTTTTTCAGCGCACACTAGTCGTATAAACGGACAATCGGACCATCACACCAGAATTTTACGCAAGTAAAGTAATCGAGGCCCAGACTTATCACATGACCAATTTATGATATACAAGCACTCATGTCTTACCATTTTTACTCCAGACCGTATAGTCTCGGATTTTAAATACAACGAATCACGTGACAATTTCACGGACCTCGGTTATTCTACTTTATTTGGTGCGATGGCCGATGGTCCGATTCACTCCGCATACCAGGAACATTGGACCATCGTACCAAACATGTTTGATTTTTCAGCGATGGTCCGATGGTGCGATGATGCGCGAAAAATGCCACCGCAAACTAGGAATTTTACTGCGATGGTCCGATGAAGAGCCTAGTGAGCGGTGGGCTTTAGGCCTTTGTTTACAAGAGCGCTATCAATCAAGCACTAACCTGACACGGTTGACGCAGAATTCCCAAATAGCATCACGATTTCCCTCAGCGATGCCAGCTTCTTTAGCTCCTGGTCTGCAGGCAATAATAAGTCTCTCCAACTCGTCAGCTTCGAGGAGATTTGGCACTTCACCAGAGTTGAGCAAATTGTTGATATCTTCCAAGAATTCTTCAACAACAATCTAAACAGTTGAAAATTAAACAAAGTATTAATAAAAATTCAAATATGTATAAGTGTATTTCGAAATATGTATTAAAGAATAAAAAAAACTCATTCAGTGGCAACTATTTTCAATGATATTGAGAGCAGCAACATAAAAATTATATCAAAATATTCCTTATCAGACAGGGGGGTCATGGAAAAAATTGGATGACACGTACGCTGGGTGGATGGGTACCTTTTTTGGCAAAAAAACACTTTTACCCACTGTTTTCAGTTGTTTGCCAATTTTTTCCTCTGTGTTTTATCTACCATTTATAGGCTTTTAAGCATGTTTTTGACCAGCACTTGTGAGGGAGATGCTCGCAGAAATAAGTATATTACGATAACGTTAATATAAATGTGCATGTAATTGATTTAAAAAAAATGATATATATATAAACTTAAAGCATCATTTAAAATAACATTAGTAGCAAAAATGTTGCTCGAAAAAATTGATTTTAAAATTGGCATGATGGAAAAAATTGTCAAAAAAGGGGTAGGTAGGGGCAAAAAAGGATATTTCCAATTTGTGTCATGTCATTTTGGGGGTGGGTGGGTACTTAAACTCAATTTTGCCAATTTCGGCCGATATGTCATCCAACGAGACTTGAACCGTTATCTTAGGATTACAAAACGGACGTTCTAACCACTGTACGTACCAATGCGGCTCAAAATAAAGATAAATGATAATCGGATGTTGGAAAGATGCTAGGAATTAATCGGGAAGTTGGGGTCATTTTGGGGTAAATGTTGTTTATTAACCCTGGTATAATGCGTATAAAAAGCAAACAAATAAAGCAATGGAAAATCGATGGATTCCTTGATTTTTGACGTACTCAAAGCAATATTTTTTTTAAAAAGGAGGAAAATATATACCATTTCCTGATTAATATTTTCATTAATATTAATAGCAGCAACATGCAAATTATACCAAAATATTTCTCTCAAAATTCGCCTTCAAAATCATTAAGTTGTTTTTGAAAAATTTCAAAATGTTGACTTAGTAAAATTTCAAAATTATATATAGAATTTGTAAGGCTTAATTCTATACACTAAAAGTATTTGGCTAAAATCAATATCTTATTTTATTAACTTTAATTTTCATTTAAATATTTCTTATTACCTTATTATTATGTTAGTATTGTTACTATTACTTCATGTGTAATATAAAGAAGAAATTAATGAAGAAACATATTGATTTTAGCCAAATACTTTCAGTGTACAGAATCAAGCCTTACAAATTCTATATAATTTTGAAATTTTACTAAGTCAACATTTTGAAATTTTTTTTAAAACAACGTAATGATTGTGAAGGCGAATTTTGAGAGAAATATTTTGGTATAATTTTCATGTTGCTGCTGTTAATATTAATGAAAATATTAGACTTAAATCAGAAAATGGTATATATTTTCCTCCTTTGGTCTTATTGTTAAGACCTTAATGGATATTTCTGTTGAATCAATTTTTGTTGGGTTGGTTTAGGTTACATAAAATTGGGATGTTTTAAATACCCTTCGTTTGTGACGACTATACTGCCATGGGTGGCTGTTAACCTATACGTAAATTGAGTTTTCATAATGAGTAACATTCGAATAGACAAAAGACCTGACATCGACATATTACAATTTATGATTTTAGTAGACTTTCAACTGAATTTAGATTTTGTGGCGTCAGCTAGATAGTAGACATTTTTTGTCTAAATTCATCAACATAAATATTTAAGACTTCATGTAGTGATGACTTTTGTAGTATATTTTATAACTTACTAAACTCAGCGTCAGATGACGCTCCGTCTCTTTGTTATACTGTGATCCGACTACGCTAACCTAAACGGAGTCGATCACAGTTTAACAAAGAGACGGAGCGTCGTCTAACCCTGAGTACTTTACCAATTAAAATTTGACTAAGATTTAAACTACAATTGGGTCTTTAAGAACACAGCTATTCAATCATGATTAACTTGAACAAATTATACAAGAATTCATATTGTAAAGAATTATTCGAAAAGAGGAAAATAATCCTAGAAGATAAGACAAAATGAAATAATGAAAAATTTAAAGAAAAACGATGAAAAACAGAAAAAATTTAAAAGAAAAATACTGGAAAAAAAGAAAAACTTCAGCACCCCATTTCTACACATGTGCATAATATAAGATCAAATGTAATGATAAACAAAAAGTAGTAACCATAGTAGCGTTGTTTATCTGCCAAAAAAGTAAAAGTCATTTATATTTTATTTTATTTTTTGTATTAATTACATGCCAAAGAATGCATATGTGCAATTAACCCCTAGTTGGTATATATATATGCAATAAACATCCTTCTTCTTCATATGTCCGTTTTTAATATTTCTTTCGTCTAACCCGGTCATCCCTGTGTTGTTTTAAAACTTAATATTATAAGCATAGGGGAGCCGCAACGCCGGCGAGACCATTATTAAAAATAATCAAAATTCGCCCAAAAAGTAACTTAATTATGAATATTTTAATAATTGCATGGTCTTCTCTCCCGAATAAAACAGATTTGGTGCAGATCGGTTCATAGCTTAGGGAGCTACGATGATTCTCCGCACCCTAAATCCCATACTAAAATTTTTGTATGAAAAGTAAATTTAATAAGAAATTAAAAAAATTAAAAAGAAAAATTCCGAGAATCACAATTTCGAGAAAGGACGTTCATTTGGGGAAATTTAATTTTTTGGTCCTAGGGAAATTTTTGTAGCTCAGTTGTTTTAAAACTGATTTGCACCAAATTTATTTCATGATCTATCTAGTGCGATATGGTCAATTTATAACTATGTCACAATATGACGCCATCTGACTGTTTTCCATAATATTAGAACACCCTGTATATCAAGATAATATAACTAAACTAATCAGTGAACAAGAACACTGTATGTGTTGTTTTAAAACTTAATAAGTAAGCATAGGGGAGCCGCAACGCCGGCGAGACCATTAATAAAAAATATCAAAATTTGCCCAAAAAGTATTTTTACATTATTTTGTGGAGTATTAAGTACTATCATTCGTACCAGTTAGTCTATCATTCGAGATTTTAAGATTTAATTTAATGGACAAAAAAGTTACAGTTACTATTAAACTAAAACTAACCTGTGTATCAGTGAACAAGAACACTGTATGTTCATTCTTAGCTCCTGCCATATCGTAAAGAGTCTTCAAATCTTCATGGAAAGCGGCATAGTCGTAACCTCTTGTGAGTTCAATTTGGAAACATTTGTACCCGCAAATGTGAGCAGATAATCTTGTTAGGGACTGTTTTCCGGTACCACCAACACCGACCAATAGGGCATTACCACGTTCTTGTTTGAGCATGCGCACAACACGGGTCACGTGTTCCATAGCGTCCAAGAAAAATACCAGTTTCATTTCTTTTGAAGATGACATGTTAAAGTCATCCAAATACTGAAAATAAAAAAATTGTTTTTTGCGATTTCCAAAATAAATTATTAAAAATAATTCTTCCCAATTTTTTTAAAATTTCCTATCTGTAACAGTTATAACTCTTAGCCGAAATGCAAAAAACCCGATCAGACATTTAAATTTTTTCCAAACTTTCGAGTTTTTTAATACGTTTTTTATGGGGGATTTTTTTATTTTTTTTTATTTTCATTTTTGGAGGACTATTGAGACTATGTAAGGGGGGGGGGGTCCC
>JAUCNG010399699.1:0-10586 GCA_032353305.1 Cephalothrix spiralis
TCCAGTTTATCGATGATGGCTTCGGTAGTTATCAAGGTATTGTTGTTGAATTTCAGCGGTAAATGCTGGACAAAAAAACTCCACGGAGATGGCAGTAATTATACATTTAACGAAGATGCTAAAGATAATCATGATGAGTATCTCGATCCACAAGAAAAAAATACCGTTCAACAGTTCTGCCATGTGCAGGGAAAGAACATGATCTTGGGGTCTTTAACTTCCAAGACAAGTTTCAGATATTGACCTCGATCATATGGTCATGAACAGTTAAAAATAAAGGTGTGCAGGTGGTGTTTTAGGATTAACACATCTAAAGTGATGACATGTTACATTATTAGTAGTCTGCTGTTGGCCCTGAATTTTCCCGATTGGTTCTGAACGCATCATGAACAGAATGCTACTGCTCAGAACAAGTTCAAAACAGAAGTCATTCATCTCTAAACTTGAAGAGTTTGGAAGTCCTTTTGAAGAAGACCCTAATATTATCTTCATGATATATACGTGTGGTCTCTGAAAAGACCGTGGATACCTTAAAGAGTCAAGTTGCTATAGCTTCAGCAGATAGATGATCCGGTGAGTGTAACTCATAGAAGTGGTGGAGGTGATGGATCCTTAGATGAACATCCTAATAAGAATATAGATGAAGATCTTAAAAATCAGTCGGCACTAGTGATTGTTGATTCAACTGATACAAATTTATTTCTTCTTATATTTTAGAAGTCGCTCGTGAGTATGCACACAAACCGATCTCAATTTTGGTACCAGAAGACAATTTTGGTAACTGGAACTCGAATTTGGTACCGGAACTCGAACCAGTAACTAGCAAAGTCAATTCATTAACATTTTTCCAAAATTTTCCCTGATTTTCTGCTATGGGCCGGAATTTTTCAACGACCAATGCGCGAAGGTGTTACAAAAAACGTTTTTCGTTGCATGGTGATATTCAACTTTCTTGTAAACATCAGACGACATATTGTTTTATATTAAAAAAATACGAGAAATTACGATATTATAAATGGCTTCAAAGAATGAAAATGTAAGTTCTAGGCTCCGCACCGTCGAAGAACTGTTCAATGACACTGATAGTGAAATGAGCTCACAAAGTTTTAGTGATTCAGAAATGTCTGACTTAGAATCAGAGGAAGAAAGTCAGCAGTAAAAGAGTAAATATATATGTACACAAAATTGGTTGGCGCGACAAGTTCAGCAGAGGATAAAACGAAAGTGTATACATGTCAAGACGAAAAGGATTACGATCTTGTACTGGACTTCTTTGTCCCGCATGAAGAAAAAGTCTGGGAAGCCAAATCTTCTTAACGTTCAACAGCTGGACAAAAAAAACTCCACACATGGATTTGATTTTGGAACAAATCGTAGAGCGCTTTTTTGGTAATTTTCGGCTCAAAAAATTACAAAAGGAGGCAATTCTTTCTCTTTTAGAAGGGGATGTCATCATTCAGCTTCCTACATCATACAGGAAAAGTATTATTTACAGTATCATACCGCTTCTAAAAGATAAAGTGAGAACCAAAATTGAACTTTTTATATTTTTAAATAATTTAACAGTCGTTTACACATTCGAAACTGAAATTTCAATGTTGAACCATACAATTTCTTTTTATTTATATCAGTCAAATTTCACCATTCATTTCATAAAGCTTGAAATGCTTTAAATATTTGATTTCAAGACTTTCAACCACACTTGAAATTTAGTTTTATCACAGTGGGCCTAGGTAACCTTTCAGTCTAACTTGATTTTAAGCTTCCATAGGTAGCTAGGAGATGGCAGGGATTATATATTTAGCGAAGCTGCAAAAGAGACGCAAGATGAGTATCTCGATACTTACATCATTCCCACAAGAAGTAAATACAGTTCTGACACATGGAAAGAACATCGCATTAAAGACAAAATAGCACGTAACACTTGCAATTAATATCTTTTTAAGAAAGTGTGTAAATCCAAAAAATGGATCTAGAATTTAGGTAGTTTAATTATTTATGTACTTTTTTATGCCACGTGATTTTGTTTTCATGTTTGTATTTTTTGTCATAATTTATTATCTTTCCTTTCTTGGCCCCCATGGAACTAAAGAATCTGCTGATTCTTTTTGGGGCGTCCTTGTTAATTGTCTTTAGAATAATTCATATGTTTTTAAAGATTATCAATCAATCAAACTGATATATCAGTGTTAAATGTTGTGTTTAATATGCACCGTGGATGTTCTAGACGCTGATTTACTGAGGGATATGCCCTGTTGCCATCAAACTATTTGCGAAGAATGTTTTCAAAGGTGGATACACACCCAACAAGTTATCAGTTATACGGCGCCAGAGATGGCCACAGCACGACAATCTAAGATTGTATTACCGTATATGTCTAATATGTTTTTGAGCCTTGGTGGCTATATAGTCTGAATGACTCCGATATTATTTAGTCTTAATGAATCCGATATTATTTAGTCTTATAGTGACTCCGATGTGAATTAGTCTGAATGACTCCGATACTATTTAGTCTTAATGACTCCGATATTATTTAGTCCAGAGGATTTGGAGAGCCGCATCATGACCACCTGTGTCCCTGAAGTCATTCAACGAAGATTAATTCCGTGCACAACAGAAAACCGCCACACATGGGCCGTATACAGCACGGCAATCGTAGAGGATTTGGAGAGCCGCATCATGGCCCCCTGTGTCCCTGAAGTCATTCAACGAAGATTAATTCAGTGCACAACAGAACCAAACAGAAATTTGGTGATTTGATCGACTTCCTTGATCGACTTCCAAAGTATAAATGGTCTGAAACAATTTGAACAAGCCGGTGCAGTGGCTAGGCATTTTAATACATCTGGATGGACACGAGCAACGTGATGTCAGTACAGGGCATGGAAAAAGAATAAAATGCCTTTAAAATGACTGTACATTAAACCTCCGCCTTAAAGGTAAACCTTCTGGATATATGAACTTATGTAGGAAATTGCGCTCTATGAATTTCCTATCAAAAACGTACGCTTTGCCAGGAATGGTAAAGTTAGAATAGCTTCAAGCACTTGTTTTCACTTTACAGAGTAAAACATTGTAGCAAGAATTTTTCAGGAATTCAGAGACATCCTTTAGAAAATTTATTATACAAAATGAGATTTGTGCATTCTTAAACAACATGAAATGGTCGGTCAGGATGTCCACGTTTACAAGTGAAAAGGGTGAAATTTACATCAAGTGTATAGGCACACTACATGTCGGGAGATTTACAAGTCATGTGAGGTCATTTACATGCTTCCGCTTCGCCTACGGAATTTTCACCTTTACAAATTACGATTCAAAGATAGTGGAGTTAAGTATTATATAAGTATACCATTTGACAATGTCTTTTAGGGAGGCATATGAACTATATAGATGATCAATAACAAGATCATATAATATAAATGTACATCTTATTTATTTATTTTCAGCTGACGAGAAATAAACCTACGACACTCGAAATGCTAAAGGATGGAAAACAGCTGTATTGAGATTTGAGAGTCACAAAGTAAGGTTTTGCTGAATCAACATTGATGGATCAGTTCGTTGAACTTCGATCCAACTTACAAATTTCAAACTATGTCAAAATTTCTTCTGAGATGTTGAATGGTGTCAACTTTATAGGCTAAAGCAAAACATGGGATTTCTGGTCGTAAATGACATAGCACATGATCCAAATCTGACCATCAATGTATTTTAAAGTGTATTGCCTTTACGTAAATTACGAGAACAAATCGACATTGAAGAGGAAATTGTTCTTACAATTAGACAATTGTGCAAGGGAAAATAAAAACCGACATGTGATCGCATTTTTGTTTTCACTAGTGGAACATTAAGATCATTCGATCAGGTACGTAAATCAAAGAGCAGGCAAACTTTTAGAAGGTAAACCACGATCGATGTGTACATCGAAAATGCAATAAAAAAGGCACACAGATTGTGCACAGGAAAGAGAAGCATCATCAGGATGGCAAGGCGAATATATGACAACGTCATGGAATGCCCGATCTGTCTTGACATAATTGTAGATGACGACCTTGTATCAAACATGACTTGCTGCAATGGTTCAATATGTAGGCCATGCCTACAAGCGTGGTTTGACGAAGAGTATAATGGTGTGGTGGCCAGGTGCATGTCGGACATGATTAAAATTCTTAAATTCACTGCATGCCCTAGTATAGCACTTAATATTGTTACTTTTTTTTTTACTTTAACTTTCTCATCCAAGATCTTTTTAAGATCATTAAGCATTGGCCTTGGCCATTTTGTATTATATTATATAGTGATTACAATATATATAATATTGTTAATTTGTATTCAACATTAATTAAGATGTATTTTTAAATCGACTTAAACTACGTTTTTATCCCCAAAAAATAAAATAAAACGAGGAATATCACGATACAGACACAGGATAATTTTCAATACTTCCTCATTTTCGTAATTAACATGGACTGTTGTAATCAAGTTTTATAAAATTCAATTAAACATTTGAAATTGCCAATTCCAAATGATCTCGATCGTACACAGGTCACTAAATCCTATGAAGCAAAAGCATATGATTTTTCCTATGAAATATTATAACATCATAATCAAATGATAAAGAATTCACTGGAATCCTAGGCAAATATGGGCCCAAGCTATCCTATGATTGAATCCAATGATCATTGGTTTCCCATTTCTTTTACATTTGAAAAAGAGAAACGATAATAAACGGATTTGTTCTCTCCTCTCTCAGGAATCAGGATATAAGCTTAATGATGAAAATTAAAGGTAAAAATTGACGAGTTCCTATTGCTAGAGTTTTTATACATTTGCCTCTTTCATAACATTACTTATGACTGCATCAAGTTGGCGAGAAAGATTTGTTGCCGTTCGATTAACAGTTTGGCCAGCCATTCGCCCAGTGACTAGTGCTGCTTGTAACACAAGAAAGGGAAACGTAAATATCAATAAAAAAAATGTAATAAAGCCAAAAAAAGTTGTCAACCTTTCCATAAATCATTATACTTTCTATAAATTGATTTTCTGTTCAGTATCATATGCACTGCTGTAAATAGTTGGATGGAGATCCCATTCATTATTTCGGTAAATGCCAAGACAAGTATAAACTCACATTTCTCACATCACGTTATCACCCTAGAATCATGAAATCAGAATCGAAGGAGTGATTCTGAAATCACATATATGTGACTTTTAGAGAGGGAGAAACCTAATTGTACAAAATTTCAGGCTGAAGAATTAAGCAAAGAGTGCGGAGCTTTATGTTCATGGCATATGTGAAGAAAAAGATTTACTCAGTATGACCAGTAAACAGTTAGATGATATTTTGGGCCATTTTCTGAGGGACATAAAAAATTTAGACGGTACTTCCTATGAACCCAACAGTCTTGACACCATGTTTCGCGGTATTGACAGGTACTTAGTAACCATAATTTTTTTTATATAACAAATAAAGTCTTGACTAGCAAGAAAAAAAAAATAAAGGGGATGGGACTTGAAATCAACCTAATGCTGCTATTGCCCCATACGTAAGTAGCCGTTGGGAGAGAGGAACAGGACCTCTCGTTTATTGATAAGATGGCGGGTACCAGTAAGTATTCATACGAGTTTTATCATCATAATAAAATGATAACGAATTCATTGGAATTCTAGGCAAATATGGACCAGTAAAAATATGATAATCATAATATAAATATCCCACCACCACCACATAAAACAGACAGTACCACTTTTGATAAAGCACTGGATGCAATTAGAAAATTTGAACTTAAAAATATGTCATATGAGTTCATTGTATGGATTCTGAAACAACAAGTGATACTGATAGTAATAGTACATGTATAAAGCAATGTAAGGAATATTATGGATCTTGGTAAGGTACCAGATGAACTAAAATATCCTACAATGATTGAACAACAATTGATCTGTCGTACAGCCCCTGCTATGAATACATGGCGGCATTGCCACTGCTGCACTTTTCCTCAAGCAGTAGAAGAGCCAAGTAGAATATTTCCTAAATTACCATCAGAAATAGAAGTCATAAAAGTGCGCAAGAAAGGTGACAGTGACAGTAAAAAAGATTCTATATATGGGCCAGTAGCCGTTAAAATTGGTATAGATAGCAGTGTTGTTTTCGGCTTGTTTTGAAACAACTGCAGTTTCTTCACTCGGTCTTCGACTTCGAACACGACTATACTTCATCATTGCTCTCTACGATTTTCTACGCTACACCACATTCCTTACGACTTTGACCATCCACCACACTATCCACCCGCTACCTACCCTGAACGACCTCTACGCCTCTCACCTGCACCAGACCGGAAATACCACACACGCTACTCTCCCGACTTTGACCTGGAACTCCATTGAATTGATTATGGCTCTTCAAAAGACTGCCATGAGAACCATCAGCGACCAGGTAAGCCACGTTTGTTAAGTTATTATCGTTTATCTCTTCGGTTAACTACGGTACGCATCAGTGAGAGCTTTAGACTAACGTCAGTAGACATCTAGGTCAACTACGGCACGCATCAGCGAGAGTATTAGGCTACCTTCAGTAGTCATATTCGGTCAGCTACGGCACGTATCCGGTATAGCTTTAGGCTACCATCAGTAGTTATCTCAGTCTTCTATGGTCTACTACGACACATCTGTTAGTTCTACGGTCTACCACGGCACTATTATTTGAAGTTAACATTTTATTACTTATGTATATATGCATGTTTCTTGTAAAATGTTAATTACATCTTGACCTAAGAGTCAATACGTACCTTTTACATAATTGTTATTATATTTCTTGGTTTGTGATACAAGTCAGTTCGTTGCTCCGCTCTGCCTAATTTAGTTTGTACTCCGCTCGGTACGTTTCACGTTTTTTCTCAATCTTTGTTTTGTTAATTATTCATAATCATTTTAATTCAAATTTATATTGTTGTTATATTTTCTGTATCTGTTTAAATATCTTGTACAAGTTGTAAAAATGAACCTTGTAGGGATAACCCTGAGAAAAACCGTGCCTAGCGCTTTTAAGGATACATATTTGGGGGTTGTATATTCTGGATGAGAGGAATGCTAGACAGATTTTCGAAAGTCTTGAAGGGAGCGAATATCAACCTAGCCTTACGACTATATATCGTGTGATAAATAGTTTTCGCCAAGATAGCCATGCTGAGTTCGACGAATGCTGCATCAGGAAATCATCATATTATAACGGATTGGAGCTCGAAGGAGCCGAATATCAACCTAGCCTTATGACAATATATCGCATTATAAATAGTTTCCAAGATAGCCAAATGCTGACTTCAATTCATAATGCTGCTGGAAATCACCATGTTATTACCAATGAACATCTGGAGTACATCGACCAAATCATTGAGTCTAATAGGTAGATAAAAATATACTACGATTAAGAAAGTTGGTGGCGAAAGAGGGTTCTAATGTATGCGCATCTCTACGTCCCCTATTCCTATATAGATGATAATGTTCCTTACATGTATAAAGTCATGTAAGTAATATTATATGGATCTTGGTAAGGTACCAGATGAACTAAAAGATCCTACAATGATTGAACAACAATTAATCTGTCGTACAGCCCCTGCTATGAATATTCACATGTTAAAGCATGGCGGCATTGATTCTTCTGGTCACTGCTGCACTTTTCCTCAAGCAGTAGAAGAGCCAAGTAGAATATTTCCTATCAGAAATAAAAATCATAAAAGTGCGCAAGAAAGGTGACAGTGACAGTAAAAAAGATTCTATATGGGCCGGAAGCCGTTAAAATTGGTAAAGATAGCCGTGTTGTTTTCGGCTTGTTTTGGAACAACCGCAGTTAATAGCGGAGTAAGCAATGGAATGGCCGTCAAATTAGAATTTTAATTTGGTCATAAAGTGTTGTACCTAGCATGTAGGCACCATATATTCGAGATATCCATAGGACAGGACCTCTTGTTCATTGAGGAGACGGCGGGTACCAGTAAGTATTCGTACGAGTGATATTATAGCTATTTTTTAAAAATAAAGATTTAAAGTCGACAGGTTTTTCAATTTCCAATCTAATGGAAAGGGAAAAGATTCACCCATGGATAAGTGTTTTTAAAAACAACATTCTAAAATATTTAGTTTTCAACCAAAGTATAACTTAAAACCTATAGCAAATTTGGTGAGTTCAATAGGATATATACTCAAATTTGGTGAGTTTAATAGGATATACACTGTATACTGTTTCATAACATTATTATGTTAACAGACGTTGCCAAATGGCACGGAGAAAATGCCAGTGCAGAATTGGTGGCCACGGAGGTCACAGGAAAACCAAACATTAATGAACTCGACAATAGCACTGTATATGGGATCAACAGAGTAATGCACTGTTAAATAAACACATTGACCATCTGTACAATGTTGTACCGAAAGTGTTGGTGCTTTGAACATTGGTCTTAGGGTCTCAAATTGGCAGTAACCAATATTTCGTGATTTTCGTCTTTATTTAGACTTTATCAAGGTTCTATATATAAAATTTTGTCAATATGTTTTCGTTTGTTTCTGTCCATTAAATTATTTTATAAACGTTATCTATCATTCTAAACCGTAATGTTAAAATCATGGATAAAAAGGCCTGAGGCACGAAATGTATCCTAACTCAGCCTGGAAAATTTCCCAGTGTTGTCTGCGATGTTTTCTCATTTTCCATTTTTACTTTAGGATGTCTGAACCATCATCAGAATTACTACCAGAATCAAATGAACCAGCATAAAAGCATGATCACGAACCTTCATTAAAGAGAATTTTAGGAGTCAACGAGGTCTTAAATAACGTGTAAGTACCGCAATGTGGACAATATCGTTGTACCATAATAGTGGGAGACCGATCTTATGATAATTGAGCCGGCAAACAGCTGCAGCAAATGTTGCTTCACATATAAAGTAAGTTTACGTAGTTATTATTGGTATCTACTGTCTAGTGATTTTAAAAAATTAAATACCATGAATATACTGCCTTGAGGTAATCCAGGCCAATGATGTGTTTGATAACACGATATTCTGTGATGAGGCAATGGTCGAACTGGACATACACAGACGAATTCGATTTAGACTTGAATGGCTTACTGACTGGGACAAGATATTCTCAGAAAATTCAGTTCTTGCTAGTAAGGAGTGGGATAGAAACTTTTTACTTTTACTCTGCAGGAAAACCTGCACACTGCAGGAAAGACTCGTAACAGTTTTGTGAGCGTTCGGGGTTCGTTGTTTAAGCCTACCCGCACCCAAAGGTATTACCAAAAAAAACAAGAACAAAATATTCTTTAAAAAGGAAGAAGAAGTAGTATTCTAAAATGTGTCACCTTAATGCAACAGATTTGGAGCGGTTGAATGTAATGTAACCAAGTGCGACAAGTGTTTGCTGGTCGGTCGGTGATTAACGGATCCAGGGACCGCTATGTTTATCGATACAGGTCGGTGATTTTCAGCCAAAGTGATGGTGATTCGTGGTCACAAAGGCAAGTCAAACGTTAATCTATATTCCTGAAGTCTGTTGGGACTGCAAGCTTTGGCAGCATTTCGGAATTATCAAACGTTTTATCTGGATGTGGTGGTGGAGGAAGATGATCGACTACAGGTTATGACATTGAAAGATACCTTAAAACATACTTAAGAAACGTTGGAAAATGTTTAACTCAACAACCAGCACTTCCAGGAACCTCTTGTTGCTTATGTACAGGGTAACAACAAGGACCAGAACGAGGTGCTAAGACAGTCTCTTAGTGCGCTTATCATCTCTTAAAACACTTCTTGGGGTTTTTGTGGAGTAATATTTTAAAGTAGCTTCAGGAGTTGAGAGAGAAGGAGGGGATTCGTCTTTGGGCAAAATATTTCTCACTGGAGCGCCGATAATGTTTGCCTCAGCAGCTCGAAACATCTGAAACATCGCATCTTCGTCTCTTGAAGTTTCATCTTCATCATGTTGCAAAGTGTCACCATATTTTGCAAGATGTGTTCCGCAAGTCTTTTATCCAACATCTCACTGCCAGGTTATTTAGAGCACCCAGTATACTATTGTGCCACCCATTACTGCCACTTTACAATCAAAGATTTGATAGATCAACTTAACGATTAAATATTGCCATTGGTTGATGTTATCTTCGGACCAAAACTTTCGAGAGCTCTGCAATCTTTTCCAGATTTAATAAGATTCGAATAGGCCTATTTACTTTAGTTTTTGCAGGACTTCTTTTTATATAAATTTGCAGTCTTATTTTAATATATAAATCAACTTTTTGTACTTTTTTGCCTTTTTACTCATATTATACATGTATGTGGATCAAGTGGATTATAATAAGGATTCTAATGATACCAGTCCCAACTTGATATATGTAAAACTTAATTGTTGGCAATTCACACGTTGATAGATTGCTACGAAACCTGGGTGTTATCTTCCCATGCAGTGGAGAATCATTTCGAGGCTGGAATGACGATTGACTAGGAGTGCTCCAAGAGTGAGCAGAAATGATTTTACTTTTTGAGTTAGAAATTTCTGACCTGACGCGATTAATATTATTTTTAGATACT
>JAUCNG010399810.1:0-10585 GCA_032353305.1 Cephalothrix spiralis
AAAAACTGCTCTGCCTAAACTATAATTATTGATTGATTATTTTGCTCCAATTTTCCCGACTTAGGAGCACAGACTTACCCCCAGTGATAACTAATAACTCTTAAAAATCTTATACGGTACCTGTTAACACATTCGCCTAGTAGATTGTTCACTTTTGATCGCTGTAATACCTTAATTTTCTAATACCCTAAAATTTGCTTTATATGATGCCATCAAGAATAGAAATGCTATTTTAACACTTCGTTGCAATATTTTGGTAACATGAATCCTTAATTTTTAAATATTGTACAGAAGGGTGATCCTTAAAATAGTTGAGTATACTACTACAGTGACATACGAGATTTCTTTATAGCTCAGACTCGTTAATCCCCCCCCCCCGTTGTTGATCAATTCTGATCAATGCAAATAACTAGTTTAATAATAGACCTAAATTAACAGGTCTAAGGAACCGCGATTCCATTTTGGGAGAATTCAATCAGAATCGGAAAATGACAAAAAATGTTTTGGACGACCTAGAAGAAATACAAAGTTGAGATATATTCCAAAATGTTCCTTATTATCTGATGATTATAAGCACCTAGCAATCATAGGCCATTTGCACTTTCAATTTATGTTGGCAAATTCATCATTCTGTGGCTCTATGGCCAAAATTATATCTTATCGACCAACCTCAGAATGATGCATTTTCCAACATAAATAAAAAGTGACTATATTTGGTTGCTAGGTGCTTATAATCATCCGATGATAAGGAACATTTTGAAATATACTTTGTATTTCTTCTACATGTAGATCATCAAAATTTGATCTATGAAAATGCATATTTTTCTGTCATTTTCCGATTGAGTTCTCCCGTTTCCTAGACATATGCAATAACTTAGTATAAAACCGTTAATCTACTTGAAAGTCGTGGAACAACTGTACATAAGGCCTTTTTTTTAATTACTTGGTTTACGGACAAACTTTTTCAAAAATCCCGCTGCCGGCGGTAAAAAAAAAAAAATAAAAAATAAAGACATTTCAAAAAAAATCCCCCCGCCGGCAGTAAAAAAAAAGAGTTCATTATTTCCATTTTCCGACATTTTTTTCATTCGACGTCTGGAAATTCCGTTGGCGGTAAAAAAGAAATATCATGTATTGGTTTCTGAAAATGTCCGTCGCCGCGGTAAAAAAAAATTGTTATTATTTTCATTTTTCGGAAATTCTCACCGGCGGTGTCAGTAACCCAAGTAATTTTAAAAAAAGCCTTAAGTGGACGAAAAATTTGGCAAGGGCTGAAAATGGTCCGAAAAAACACCCCCCTAACGGTTTTGCATATCACAAGGAGTTGACCTAAACTGTATGAAAAATCTAAATCCCACTGCTCAGAGTTTTCCATATTTCAAAATAATAACCCTCTATACTTCATATTCTATATTTTCAGCAAAACGCCCGAAACTTTGTTCTTGGGATATATATCCTCGAAAAACGAGGACGATGTTATAATATACCGGTAAGTTTATATTAAGTACACATGTTTATGGAACTTGTTCAGACCCCAGTTTTTGCCGCCCCTCCCCTCGAAAAGCTCAGAAGTGCGGGCCCAATCGCAATCTGTATATCTTCAAAGGTCCGACCCAATTTGTGGCCAAATACTATTTAAAAAAAATCTATTTCCCCTTGACATTCTAGGTCATGCTCAGTCGAAAATGTAGGGCTCATAGTTTTCATATAATTTTAGGATACCTTAAAATATGACTATTGCTCCTAAAATCTCCTAAAATATGACAATTTTTTCCTAAAATCTCATAAAATTCTAATATTTCTCATAAAATTGGTGTAAAAGCAGAAGAAAAAGTTCGGGATAGGTCTACAGGCCTAAGTGATCTTGGTGCTTCCAAAGTACACAGTTAAAATGCTCATATAGCGGACCGTCTGTGTTTATTTAAGCCAGTCATCTGACGCCCTCCCAATAAGTTGAAGTACATTACTAAAATTCTATCTATCTATCTATTATGTTCCCTAGTCCAGAATTTGTATATTTTGCTGATTCCGTGCTACTTTCTACCGAAGAAATATTACGATAAATAACAATTATTTAATGTTTTGTATTTAACAGTTTTTTAATTTATAAACTTTATCTTCAAGACAGATTGACAAAAAAGTGCAAGCACTTATCGCGTGTCGCTCTGTGGTGCTAAACATAATATACAGTGCAGAAGGATAGAACAAATAATTACAAGAAAAGAAGAATGCATACAAATTATTTAACAATAATTAATTTTCATTTTAATTCTAGGTTTCCGCAAGTATGAGCAGTCATGAGTTAGTCGAAGCTGTTATGAAAAAGGCAATTCTAAACAAAAATGAAGACTGGGGTCTTTTTGAAATTGTATGTAATGATGAGTTAGGTTCGTATTCCTCTATTATATTATAGAAGACGAATATGAAAAATAAAAATGCACAAACCAGAAAAGAAGGAAGGACATAATATTGGCATTCCACTTTATATACGCATAAATTCTTTTGTTGGGTCGATCTACACTCTACAGTTACAGTTAATTTGGAGGGGGGGGGGGGTGGGGTTTGTTCGGGCAAATATCATAAAATCACTCTGCAATGCTCTAATCGGAATCCAAATGATATAAAAACCAATAGAATAAGATATTTTTTATTTGACGGAAAAATTGGCGAGGGCGATATTTGTATCATTTTCGACCCCCCACACGGTTTTGCATATTGGCGGGTAGTTGACCGCCACAAACTATATATTTCTTGAAAGGTCTTGAAAAATGCCCCCAACTTTCAACCAGGGGAGTGGGGCAAAAACCTAAACCCCTAACCTAAATAAATAGTTTGTGGGGGTCAGCTATTACTCTAGTAAACAAGAGGTAGATATTTGTACTACTCAAGTAAACAAGAGGTAGATATTTGTACTACTCAAGTAAACAAGAGGTAGATATCTGTTCTACAACTGTTATTACAGGATGCTAAAATCCGGGAATAAACCTGTACTTTAGCACGGTAGTCAACTACTCGCCTATATGCAAAACCGTGTGGGGGCCAAAAATGGTACAAATATTTTTCCGTCCAATTGTGTATATCAAAACCAAATTAATTTCCTACGCTTTAACCCTAAACCCACTGGTACATAGAGCACCTTAAAAAGGAGTTACCCGGAACTTCATTCCTTTATATTTAACCCTAATATGGGTATGTTATGCTATAATTGCCATTAGTATAAAAAGTTAACTATTACCGTTCAAAAGTTAGAAGTAAAAACGTTCGGAAGTGACCCGAAACTGGTGTGAACGGGAACTATACTCCCGCAACTTTATATCGTTCAAAAGAATAATTGCAAAATCAATATCATATGTCGTTTTGTAAATTCATTTTATTATTTTTTCGATACATTTTCCGGCTCTTTAAAAAAACTTTTAACCATGTTTTCATATTTTTAGAACGAGTCATCCACCACAGTGAAACAGTATTACCTGTCATAATGAATTGGGCGAATTGGCATTCGGACTTTGCAGCTCAAAATTACTTATGTATAAAGCCAAATACTTTGTTCGAAAATTCTGAATTAGCGGTAAGTATTTTTTTATCTTATGATATCATTTTTGGTCAATAATCATGTTGAAAATGATCGACTGGTTTTTGTGTCAGAATGTGAGATTAAGGCCTACTTGAAATGTCGAAAATGTGATTAACGTGAGAATATCTGCGATCCCTCGATCACTCATTTTCGGCCAATTTACGTTTACGATCGCAAATATAGCCGATTTTACGTGTACGGAATCTAGACATTCTCACTTGTCTGAGTTTCAGTCTTGCATAGTTCTGCTAGACCGATACTCTGACATAATCGACAAATCTATTTTCTGCATAATATCTCACCTATCGTCCAAAATGATATGTTGCCATTGGTTGGGTTAACCGATTCACGTGACCGGGCATAGGACCTCCCAGGTGTCATTTGTATACAGATATTTAAGTTTGATAGTTTTGATAAATTAGTCATGGCCGAATGGTCTAAAGCGTTGATTCCTACCTAACTAGTCGACGGACATAGGCGAAGTTAAGTGTCGTGGGTTCGAACCTTGCCTATGTTTTAATATAAATCTAGTTAAAATGTTCGTTTACAGATGATTTGGATATCAGGGTATTATGAAATATGATATAAACCCTGGAAACGAGGATGTTTATGAAATATGATATAATACCCTGCGAACGAGGATGGTATCTAGAGAGCATTTTACGCGAATAATAACTGTGAATCTTGGGAGTTCTGAGAGCATCTAGAAGAGCATTGCTTTAAAAAAAGTGTTGCAGTTTTTGTAGATAACACTGAACTAATTAACGTTTTACGCCACGAATTTAAATTATTTCTTATCAATTAAAAAATAGTAGGTGCAAAGTTCAACCTTTAATTTTTTGTGATCTTTTATATTATTATTCTTAACTTTTTCAGTTTGGTAATTTGACATCGTGTTTTGGCGATATGAAACTGAGTGAACGAAAATCATTTAAAAAATTCACATTTGAATTTGTCCAGTCGAAGCTTTCATACTACAGAACATCAAATGTAAGTTATTCGTCTTTCCATGACATTTCGATATCCAACATGACCCCTTTTGCAATATTACCATAACAAAAAATTAACCTAGATAGCAATCTGTGTCATAATTGGTACCGTATGACATAAATTTTGCTTTTAATGCTCTCGGTTGATATGCGTTCATTTTTTCCCATATTAATATGCAACACAGCCATGTTTTTTTCACAATTTCTGAGAAATTCTCCTTTGACGTCGTCACCAAGATGACGCTATGACGTCACGACGACAAATTTTGATAAAATGGTACCTAGCCATTTCAAGTAGGATATGGTTGCGGATTAAGTTTTTTGCATCATTTTTTATCAATATCCCACCGTTTAAGCTGTACTGAGAGAGTGTATTTGACGTCATTAGACTTCTCAGATAGCCAAGACCTTTCTGATGATACCACATATCTGCCGTAGGAAGGTAAACCGCGGTAACTTTGTTTTCATCGAACCAAGAATTTTTAAATCGATTTGTATAGGATTCCAATCTTAAATGAAGTTACGGTAATAATTTCACCAATTAGATGATCGAAATAAGTTTCAAAATAATAAAAGATGTTAGATATTGATAAGAAGATTGCTGTGGTATCCATAACCCAGATACACCGACATAATACTTTTCGTTTACTGTACCAAACGCGTTGACAATCCCAAAAGTACAATTCTCATTACAATTATTCCATTAACTTGTGTATTTAGATCTAAATACACAAGTTTATGGAACTTTTGGTCTTAATTCAGACCCCTGTTTTCGCCCCCCCCCCGCCAAAATCTCGGAAGTGCGGGCCTAAACCCCATCAACCCTTATATTTTTGGAAAGCTTGTGGAAATTCTAGGTTCAGGTTTATATTCTCGAAAGGGTCTGGTCCATTTTTTTCGAAAAATTTTTAATTTGCCCTGGGCTCCTAAAATAGGTCAAATTCAATCGAAAATTGTATCTTATTGTTGAATTGGACCATGCAGAAAAAATATGTTAATTTGGCCCCTGAAGCCCCAAAATGGGCCCGACCCTTTCGAAAATATAAGCAATAATATTAACAATTTTTGTTTCATTAGAAAACCAGTCTCACCTCATGGAACGTTGAGGATCTATTGATATATATTGGATTGGAAAAAGGAAGAAATTCACCAACGAGGTTAGTTACTTTTGAAGCAGAAATAAGGCTGTCAGTAGCAATGTTGAACTCCCTAGATAATCTAGAGAGGTTATTATGATCAATTCAGAATTTAATAATTTGAATATTATCTTTTTTCAATAAATTGTTCACGAAATCCTATTCATGTATTGAATTGAATTGAATTTTTATTTACTTCTAAAACTACATTTTAAAATAATGTATTGTTGTTGTGTTTGAAAATTAAATCGTAGTTATTTTTAGAACAAAACAATTACATTTGTATTGTTTTCACATTTTTTCATATAAATATTTTCAGAATATCATTTTTGTACCCAACCTGACTAGCTCAGGGCAGTACGCGGCCCGCTCTTCATACGGACCGAGCGCTTTCCTCTTTTGAAAAAATAACGCAGGCTTAATAGGGTCGATTCGGAACAACCTCGGCTCTGTTCGAAGGTCTTGAATTACATGTATTTTA
Organism: Cephalothrix spiralis; assembly: GCA_032353305.1. NCBI lineage: Eukaryota > Metazoa > Nemertea > Palaeonemertea > Archinemertea > Cephalotrichidae > Cephalothrix > Cephalothrix spiralis. The sequence goes on from JAUCNG010399810.1 coordinate 6,181, forward strand.
ATTCAAATCACATTTCTTACCATTAAATTGTCGTTCCTTTTTGGAAGCCGATTTTTACTGTCAATCTTTGAGAAAAGAACCCCTTATACATATTCTATTTTGCTCTACTAAATTGTCTGGATCGTCTTTCAAAGTTTCAAAAACAAATCACTTTTTGTACCATTTTAGTGTCCTTTTTAGATTTCTCTAGTTGTAATATTGAAAGGAAGCTCTGTTTAATTTTGTTAAAATTAACCTTATTTATATTTCAGTTTTGGATTCACATTTATCGAAAAGAACGAAAAAGTAGTAAAGTAAGTTACTTTCTCAAACTTTACCGATCGACTTTAGCGGTAAATTTTTTACATTTCAAGGAGTAATCAAACTTCAGATACCTACGTTAACTTAAACTAATTTTTCAAACTACATGTAATTCACAAATACACGTATGCTGATTTTTTGGGAATTTTTGCCAGACACAACCAAAGAGTACGAACTATTTTTTGCCGGACGCCAACTAAATTCATTAGAGTACGTATGCTTAACGGTGTATGTTGGTCATTCGTGCGATACAAGCAATAATTCATGGGTCTCGAGCCATAAAAAGTTACTGACATTCGTTATTTTCAATATTGCCCTCTACTGCGACTCGGGCAATATAGAAAATACTCGTTGCGTAACCCTTTTCATGACTCTCGACCCATGAAGTATTACTCATGTATCAAATTCGTTCCAAATTTATGAACATATTTTGACACTACCTTAATAACTATACCTTAGATACTATAAATTGGGAACTATAGGAGCCACTTTTATAGCATACCAAATTATATAACGTAATAACCGATACTGATTTTATTTTGGATTTTAAATGTTTGTTTTTTTACTTTATCAGGAGTAGAGATAGCCCTTTCTTTGGAAGAAGTGTTAGTTGCAGTACTGCAGAAGAACAATTTAAATGGTTGTCTGCTTTGTTGAGTGCCCAGGTAAAAATATAAATATAGGTTAAAGATAGATCATTAGGAAGATCGATCTGCTGTCAACACCAGGTTAACCGATCTGATCGGATATTAAATTATATGTCTTAAACTCGTGACACTTTGATATAAACATATCTCATCCTACCATTGAGAACAGTTAGTGTAACTTTTATAACAATGTTATTTTTTAATCTATACGCTTTAATAATGAAGACAGCAAGCTCGAACGTTTTTAATAATTATAACGCTTAGAGGAACACTTCGGTCAAGAAGTGCTGGCCCCAGAAGTATCGGTTTGAGACCCAGGCTTGACTCTTCTTTCCATTGAGATGAACCTTGGGGATGTTTTTTAGCGTACACTGCCTCCTGGTCGGCTGGGTCAGATTAAATAGGTAGAGTGGGATGCTGTCCCTCCCTTCAGGGGAAACCCGACTGCTAATCGGTATATAGTGCGGGATAGGTCTACAAGTCTAATACAGTCGAGTATAAACATAGAAATATTTACTTAGATCGATCGTTCCCGTATTGATGGACGTCACAGAAGACAATACAAAAGTAGAGCCCAAGTAAGATTTTGAATATAGTACATATATAAAAAAAAATTTCGCAACCATTATATAAGACCTGCATGTTATTATATCCAGACACCTTTATATATTCAGTATGCGAGTACTGGCCCTCCAAACGCTTCAAAACCTCTAAAATGTCGGCGGACCATAGGTAGGGTATGCTGATACGCATGTATACGTTACATTGAGACGTGATTTACTAATGAGAAGCATTTATTTTCCATCAATGATCCAACTTCCTCCCGCGGAACGTAACCATTGGAAGATCTTCCTCATACCCAGCTTCGCGGACCGAACATGGGATACAATATTACGTAGTGGACTAATGATAAATGCTGCAACATAACACGTGACGACATATATTTTTTCCGCCCGCGTACAGCCCGCGTACAGTAAGTCGTGAAAGTGACCCAGTCTACAGCGATACATGTAAATCTAATTGGTTGAGCTGCCTATCAGAATACCCTACATTCTGTCCGCTGAAGAAAGTTATGTCATTGATGGTGAAAGAAAGCTTCCTTTTGGTGGATCTACGTATCAATACTTTACAACTAAATGGTCGGCAGACGTTTTTGAGGATCGTCATAGAGAACCTACAGAAACAATCCAAATATAAACGTGGGCTTACGAAGGATTATATAGAATACAATATATAACGCATGGAATACAGAATATATCCACGAGTTATAAAGAACTCTCGATCTCGGTGCCTTCGGCACATCGGGTTCTAAATTTTGATCGGGCACCGCATAAAAGTGGATATATTCTGTATTCCGTCAAAGACCATGCGTTATAGATTGTATTTTAACGAATAAAATGTCCATTTCATCGCAAATTCCGTTCTTATAATATGCATGCCTATTTTTTCATTGATCAATTGTCGATTAAAGAGATCAAACTTCGTGATCTAATGCACATGATTTTTGAGTATCTACTGACAGAATCAATCTATATCTATAGTCAGATTGGGTGATTTTACGCTTTCATGAAAAAGCCTAAAATCGTCGCCAATGAGATAAGATGATTTGAAGACTTCTGGGAGTGACACCCATATAAGACATGTGACAACCAATGTTATTCTCACTACATAATAGTCACATGAGTGAAATACATGTATCTAGTCCTTCGTGAGCTCATAATTATGTATCAAAATATTTACGAACCCTAAATCGGTATTTTATGCGGTAAAGATATCCTTAATTATAATTTATACCTCATTTGCTTATCATTTGCAGTACCCTGAAGGCTTATTTCCCGCCGGTGAAAAGCCTACTACATTAAGAACCTGGCAGCATGCGGCCTCTAGCCCTCCCAGTGCTTCAACACTAGTAAGTACCATGAGCTTCTTCGTTTTTAAGATTATCAATATAGCATTTTGTGTTGCTGGTTACTGTCAAAAATGTATCTACTATACTATGAGGCCTCACAGTTCTCCTAAAATTTTAAGATATCCTAAAATATGACCATTCCTCCTAAAATCTCCTAAAATTTTATGAAAATGGTTTAAAAGGTGTCCTAAAATTTCTCGCCTCGCTTCGCTCGGCTTAACATTTTATAATTTTAAGTTTATTTGTGCAAAGGATCGGGACAAAAATTAAAAACTTATTTTGGTTAGAGTCTCTTAATTAATTATATGCAAAGATTATATTGATTTTTTTGTTTGTAGTAAAGGAGAGTTAATAGAAAATCCACTCATATTATCATAAAATCTCACAAATTGCTAGAAAACTTCCTAAAATCTCCTAAAATATTGCTCAAAAATCTTCTAAAATTAAAAAAAAATCTCCTAAAATTGAGATAGCAAAAATGACTGTGAGGCCTGTACTACGTATTACAATATTCAAGATTTAAGACGCGTTTCCATATGCTAGTTTCTGCATACATGTTAAATTACAACTACATTGTATACTTTATATTTATTGCTCACGCTTTTTATTACAAAATAAGGATATTATTCGCCTCGGCAAAAAATCTCTTTGCTATAAATTCATTTAAGACAAAATATTATAACCTTTCTAATTGGATCCACGATTTCAAAAATTAAAGTTATAAAACATAATATTTTTTATTAGAATATCATTTATGATTTTCATAAAAATGGATTTTTAACTAAGTTTTAATATGGAGTTCAGTAAACAGGCATTTATTTTTACATTAACGTTCGCAAACTTTGCCGATTTTACGTTTACGGAATTCACATATTTAGCCGATTTACGGTTTACGAACCCCTCTTGATATACAGTGCCTATATTTTTTAGTGTATGGAACTGCAGGGGTGGGTGGTAGGTACCTTTTTGGGCCAAAAACCACTTTCCCCGCTTTTTTCAGTTCTTTTGCCAATATTTTCCTTCTTTTATTTTTTACCATTTTTAGGCTTTTAATCATGTTTTTTTTTACCTGTATCATTATTTATAGAAGCTTAAAACACCATTCTACAATGGCAAAAGTTGGGTGGGTGGTCAAATTTTGCCTGCACAAAATTAAAAAAAGAAATAGGGAGTGGGTGGTCAAATAATTGGAAAAAATATAAAAAATTGGCAAAAAAGGGGTGGGTGGGGGCGAAATTTTTCCATGACCCCCAACGGATTTGCATATTGGCGGGTAGTTGACCCCACAAACTATATATTTCTGCTGGAAAGGTCTTGAATAATGCTGATCCCTCGGGGGGGGGGTTAAATTTTTGCCCCACCCACCTGTAGGGGGTGGGGGCAAAAATCTAAAAATATTTTTTAAAAAGGGAAATCCCCTTAACTAAAAATCATGTTTTTTGCCCCCACCCCCACCAAGTGGGTGGGGCAAAAAAAGTTCGTCTTACCTTGGTGTTCCTAAATATTTATTATGCTATTTTGTCCAGAATTTCCCTAGTATCTACAGAAG
>JAUCNG010399921.1:0-10582 GCA_032353305.1 Cephalothrix spiralis
AAGGCCTGATAAGCGGTTTAGGTTAGCATTGGGAAGTTTCGTTGAAGAATACAATAACAAGGTAAGATCTATAACAAGAATGATTTTCTGGTCTGATATAACTTTGTAATATTTTTCTTCTTCTAAGATACAAATATTGTTAGTTTTAAGTAATGTATAGCATATCTGTGCATGCATCTTGTCCCAAAAGGCAGTTTCGATTTATTCTAATCTCTACGTAGTTGAGGCTTTTAACTGCATCCAACCATGCACATGATTGATATTGTATTGATTGAACGAGATTGAACTTGTTAGATTATCGCGTCTGAGCAACAGCTTTTCACATTTCTAATATTAAGCGATATTATTGCAGCATGGGAACTGCCCAAAAAAAGCTGAGCCAATTAATTTAGGAGGCCAATCTCAAAATTAAAGTGCCCTTCTTAGAAAAAATACATGGGTACAGTACATGCATATTGTCATGAGTCATCCTTTTTTAATGTTCATTTTTAGGTCACAGCAATGTCCTTTTAATAAGAATGTATTAAGAGCTTTAAATGATTATCCATATATTTGCAGGTCCAAATAGTAATGCTTGACGAAGATACATCTGAATTTGTTGCTCGAAGTACGTTCGATCACCCTTACCCAACTACCAAGATTATGTGGATTCCTGATACGGTATGTAGCTCGATTAATTTATTTATAAATATCAAGATTACGATTGTGTCCAAAAATAGTGTATCACAACCTGGTTAAAAAACTTCTTTAAAAAATCAAATTTTACTGGAAATCAGGGAATATTATTGACATTATTCTTCAGTTAGTTCATGACTAATTATTTGACGCAAATGATATTTTTATCTTTCCTTTAAAAAAAAGTCGAAATTTACTGGAAATCAGGGAATATTATTATTCAGTTAGTTCATGACGCAAATGATATTTTTATCTTACGCTTGGTCAGCAATTATGACTCTTAATTTTCAAAAAAAATTCTCGCTTCGATCGGCTCGATGACATAAATTATTGTTTATGAAAGAAGGCACCAAAAAATAGCATTTTTTGCTTATTGAATTATACATCTGTTCATGTGAAATGATGTCCTTTCAGTCTAAATTGTGCTGCTCAAAGGCAATTCAGCACAAAATCAAGAGTACATGTGTATAACCCTTAATTTTCAAACTTTCCCTCGCTTCAGCTAAAGAGGGCTAAGGCTCCAGAATCAGTAACGTACACAAATTTCGCTTCCTACTTTTTCGGAGGAGCTCTGTGTCTAGTTAACAAGAGGTATTTAGAACAAATTCACTTTGTTATGATCTACTTTATAAATTTCTATAAATCGTCTTTATTTATGATTTTCAGAAAGGTGTTTATTTGGATCTAGTCGCAACAAGTGGTGACTACCTTAGAGTTTGGCGAGTAGGCGATACAGAAACCAGATTAGAATGTTTACTAAATAATGTAAGTATTGTAACTTGCTGCGTCCGATGCAAGCGCGTCCGCCATTGAATCTGAATGATTCGTTTGCGAGGTATCAAAACCCGTCGGGGGAACAATCATTAACCAGATACTGGCTGGCTCTGTCAGTTGCATATTTCATTAATCGTTTTACGGACCAGCTTTTAAAAAATTTCCGTAAGCGGCAAATAGATTTGCTTTTTTAGTGTGATACGCCGTGTGAAAAATTTAAGAAATAGAAATCGTTACTTATTGTTTACTCTGTTCATGTATTTTATAGTTCATTTACTACAAGCGTTATTATTTTACATATTACTATAAATAATTACTTAATTATTTTTTTGGTTCTCTTTCAGAATAAGAATTCAGATTTCTGTGCTCCATTAACGTCGTTTGATTGGAACGAGGTTGATCCAAATCTTCTTGGTACATCAAGTATCGATACAACATGTACTATTTGGGGTCTTGAGGTACGTAAACTAGCGAAAGAATGCTAATTAACCTGACAGTTCGACTTGCGGTATACCCCGAAAGAACTTCAACGGTCCGCCTTCTCAGGTTATAGCCATGATTCAATGTGGTCCTTAAATCTAAAATTGAGAAAAAATGCCAAAATTGACTTTTAATTTCATGAAAATTCTAAAATTGGGGTAAGCGTCGTAAAATGTCTGAAAATCTCAAAAGTGTGCATTCCTGTTTAAGAACTGCATACTTTCCCTATGTGTAGGCCGCGTATACCACAGAAATATATCATTGAGAAGTTATAATCATTAAACTTAGCCTCGTTCGGATCTTATTAATCTCCAAACTTTAGCGCTGGTGGAAATGGGGTCATTGTCATCCAATATAAAGATAGAAGGGCATTTTGCCCTCGAAACGATTCAGTTAGTTTTTGAATGATATATATTCTGAACTTTCAAAACCGCCACTTAAATATCAACTTATCGAAATTCTGAGTATGAACTGCTTTGAAATGGTAGAAATATTCGCTTCAAATGCGTTTAAACCCGACTCTAATCGGTATAAATATAGAGTTTGGTGTTTATAAGGGTACATGATCGGATTGTGTCTATTCGAAAATTCATTCGACGCCCTATATAAAAGAAGGCTGAGGCGGGAATTAAACCCACGACATTGACGTTATAACTGTGAGAAACCCCAACTGAGCAAACCGGGCCCACACAGTAATTTGAGAAATTATTACTTGACCACCCTGTCTTATCAAGTCGTATCAAATCATTATGGGGGTTATGCGCCAAACAAAACTAAATTTGTGAATAGAAAAAAATTTCCAAAATCATTTTGATACGTGTGAAGAGATTTAATTTCCTTTCGTTATTTTGTTTTCAGACGGGTCAAGTCATTGGCCGAGTGAATATAGTGTCTGGTCATGTAAAAACACAGTTAATAGCTCATGATAAAGAAGTGTATGATATCGCATTCAGCCGTGCTGGTGGTGGTAGAGATATGTTCGCAAGTGTTGGTAAGTTATTGTCAATCTTGACACCGTTGAAATAGAAAAGTGTTCCACTCCTCGTATTTAATGTGACAGAGCCACCCATGAAACAACGCCAGCTTAAGATCTTGCTTATGGATTACGAATGGCTTCCTGAGTCTCGAGCGGACATTGAGGTGACGTAGACCGATGCGTCATTCTACCAACATGCATATGATTGTGTGGAACAGAAGACTGGCACAAGAGGTAGCGCGCTCGCCTTCAAATCAGAAGGTTGTTGGTTCGAGGCTCCCTACGGAAACAAACAGAGACCGGATACTGGGTGCCTCGGTCAGTGAAGTGGAGTGAAACGCTGTCTGTTCCTTCGGGGTAAACCCGACTCTAATCGGTACATATAGAAAATAGATTAGAAAGCGGGGAATACAGATAAATGCTCGAGCAAGCGGACCGTCTTTTCGAGAAGTCAATCTGACAACCGTCATATAAGTAAGTAAGACCTTTATAATTTCTATGATCTGACAGTGCTAGTGGTAATATTTCTGATTTGAAAAACGAAAAAAAATCTCACAAAACTTCTGTTATTGCCAGAAAATCTCATAAAATATATGACTATTCAGAGTAATTATTTTTATTTTACAGGTGCCGACGGCTCAGTGCGCATGTTCGATCTCCGCCATCTTGAACACTCGACAATCATTTATGAAGATCCTCAACATCAACCTTTGCTACGTTTGGCATGGAATAAACAGGATCCTAATTACTTAGCAACAATGGCAATGGACTCGTGCGAAGTAAGTAGTTCAATCATTTCTGTGCAGTTCAGTTGGAAGAGCGCGGTATGTCTGGTTGCGTCCACAGGTTCCTTTCTTTGATAACCTACATGACCCAACTTGCTTTCTTCAATCTACATGGTCCACCCAGGGGCCAACTGGTTCATATGTGTTTGACTACTAATGTAATGCCAAATTCCTAAAATTTCGTGAGAGTGTCCTAAAATGTCCTAGAATTTTGATGAATTCTAATAATTTTATGAAAGTGCCATAAAGAAGTTCCTAAAATTTTCAGTCAGAAATCAAAATCAATGGGCTTCAAATCGCGTTTATAACACTTAAATTTCAAAAAAATCCCTACTGCTTGGCTTGGCTTAATAAAATAAAAGTTGTTCGTGTAAGAATACGCGCCACAAATGTAAGTTTTTTTACCTAATACCCGTATAGAAATTTTTCCTTGATCGTTATATTATGATACATAAATGCCCTATCATTTTAAACTGCGGTCAGTGGCATCAACTCCTCAAAGTGCTTTAAAATCGCGTCTCTAAGCCTTAAATTTTTAAAAAAATTGCCGCCTCGCTACGCTCGGCTTAATAACATTTATAAAGATACATGTAAATAATAAGGAGAAAAGCATATTTTGTGTGTTTTAGCACTTCTGTGAAATTCCTAAAATATTTTCATATTCCTAATAAAAAAGATTTGATGTCCTAAAAAATATATTAAATTTGTCCTAAAATTCATTATCTCACCGCTGATACCCTTGATTATACGTTGTCCATGGGTCAAAAAGTAAATGCAAATCATGAAGCATATTCAAATCATTTACTTTATAGATGGCGCTTTACATTTAGTGTACGTTTAGATCCGTATACGTAATATCAGATATAAATTTCTGGTAATATCAATATCTAAATTTTTGCTTATTGCGTATCTATTTCTTTAATTTCAAATTTAGAAAATGAGCTCACTGCGTTCGGCGGTTATCAAGGCGGTTATCAAGGCCATTTCGGAGCATAATTCACTAATAATCGAGTTAACCCTAGTAGTAATACTAAATTACTATTTCTTTTCAGGTTATCATCTTAGATGTGCGAGTACCTTGTACCCCAGTCGCCCGATTGAACAATCACCGAGCATGTGTCAATGGTATTGCTTGGGCACCACATTCAAGTTGTCATATTTGTACTGCAGGTAAGACCCCTGAAAATAACAGCTTATAATTCTAAAACACTCTTCGCATATTGGCGGTTTATGGAACTTTTGGCGTACAACCTTTTGAAAATCTCAGAAATGCGGGCTTAAACTCCATCAACCTTTATATTTTTGGAAAGCTTGTGGAAATTCTAGGTTCAATTTTATATTTTCAAAAGGCTCGGGCTCACATTGGGACATCAGGAGCCAAATTTGCAAATTTTTCTGTTAACAAAAAGGGTCGAACCCGATATTTTCAGATAAAATATAATTTTCGATTTGGTTTGACCAATTTTAGGGGCTCGGGGCAAATATAGATTTTTTCAAAAATTATATTGGCCCCAAAGCGGGCCCGACCCTTTCGAAATAAATTATAAACTTGAACCAGCTTTCTAAAAATATAAGGTTTGATGCATGTTGATGGGGTGTAGGCCCGCCCGCACTTCCGAGATTTTCGCGGGGGCCGGAAACTGGGATCTGGGTATACATTATACCATAATCTGATCAACTTCGAGATAGTCAATACTATTTTCCTATAGATTATTCTGGTGGGTGCAACCGAGGGTTATTTTAAGACAGAGTTCAAGAACTCTACGATCTAGTTTCTGTACTTTTCATGGGAAATAGGAAGAGTTAAAAATAATCCCAGGTGGCACTGTCGGTATTGCATTATAGATCAGGATGCATGATTAAAGTTGATCAGATTATGATTATACAATGTACATGTATTAATTTATTAAAAAACAAAAAAATATTTTGTTTGTTACAAGAAAATCCACTCGTATTATCATAAAATATATTAAATTGCTAGAAAATCTCATAAAATATAGCTCAAAAATCTCTATCCTAAAATTTTCAATTTCTTCATTCCAGCTGATGACCACCAAGCACTAATATGGGACATCCAGCAAATGCCTAGAGCTATCGAGGATCCTATATTGGCTTATTCTGGAGCCGGTGAAATTAATCAAATACAGTGGTCAGCCACACAGCCGGACTGGATAGCAATAAGCTATAACAACTGCCTTGAAATTCTCAGAGTTTGAATGCATTTATCATAAGGTTGTGTTTTGGTCCTCTCTCGATTAGAGAGCCGTATTGACCATTAAAAAGTATTTAAGTCTTCTATAAAATGGTCCAACTGAAGTGCGAAATGAATATTTAAAGCAATTATTTAAAAGAATATTATTGGATTATGTTTTAACACTTTTTGGGCAAGTTTTTACTGTTTTTTATCTTAAGAAAAAAAAATTTAAATTCCGCCTACTCTTCAAATGAAAAATCCGCCAAGAATTTGCGCCGCTAATTGCTTTATGATCATAGCCTCATTAGCCCCCCCCCCCCCTTCTCCTTGTGGTTATCCATGTGTACAACCAAAATATCAAATGAACTAGTCTACTCCTACAATCGGTTAACATTAAAGAACAGTTATATGTAAGTCATCAATAATTTTAATATTTTTGTTAATCATTGACGATTTTTATCTGTTTAGAATGTTCGAAGAGTTGCAAAATCTCACAGTGGATGATAGAGTGCTATATAGTACATCTGTTTCACGGCACTATATCAGTACTTTCCAATAATCATTGAACACTGTACAGATATTTACCTCTTGTTTACCAGAGTAAGCGGATACGCCTGTAGCCTTGTATGTAGGAAAGTAACGTAATCAAATAAGATTTCCCATGGACGTTTTGTTCCTACTAGTATACTTAACGATTACTCTAATTTTAAGTCGATACCTCCTCGGAGTCCTGTGAATTATCTCGAGCAGTAAAACAAGTAGACTGGTTGCCTGCTCGATATGGTCCTATTCATCGCACTATGTTCATATAGGCATCGATTTTCTAAAAATGATATGGATTTCAATATTGCTCTGCTTCAATCGAGTATGAACCAATCGCATTTCGGTTGGACCTTCCTATAGAACAAAAAAACTGCAGTATATTTTTTGACATAATATTATGAATAACGGGCTAAATTATTACACAGGGTTGCATTGCATTAATTTGTACTTTTATATGAATTTGATTTGTTGTGTATTAAAGTATGCGAAATAATGTTCCGTGGTTTAGGATCTGAAAATCTATAATTAAAATCACTAATTTATTAGAAACATTTAAACACTATAATCCGTGCTCAGGGTGGCCCCAATTTCAAAATTCCCCGACTTTTCCCCGATTTCCCTTCCCTCACTTTTCAAAAATAATGTGTAATGCAAATGTCTTTCGCGACATATTAGACATAAAAATGTCTTCACTACCACTAATTTGATCCTGTATATTTTTCCCTGAACATTCACCAAAATTTCCCGTTTTCCAGGTTAGTGGTCACCCGGGTTTAGTCTGGATTTTTTCTTATAATCAGTAATTCTTATAATCAGTAATTCATCTCCATGCAAAAATTTAAAAAACCTCTTGCCGGATGACGTCTGAAAAACTTTGGAACTTTATTTAGGAGTGCATTTAACTAACATTTAAAACACTCCTGGCATGTTTTTATGCTAAATTAACACTACGCCAAATTATAGTGCCCAGATCATTTTAAAGACCTGGCGTTATTTGGAACAACGATAGAAAAATGCTTCGGTGTATTTTGACACCACTTCATAAAAAAGAGACTATTGAACATAAAAAAGGGACTATTGAATATCAATTGTCTAGACGAGGATGTTTAATGCCACAGTTATTTTCTAGACAGGGTTTTAAGGCCTTTTTTTAATTGCTTGGTTTTCGGATAAATATTTCAAAAAATCTCACCGCCGGCGGGGGAAAAATAATTGTAACTTTTCGAAAATATCTTGCCGGCGGTAAAAAAAGAATTTGAGCCATCTTTTCAAATAATCTTGTCAGCGGCGGTAAAAACAAGTCCGCCGCCGGCGGTAAAAAATAATAATATATTTTTTCCCCATTTTTCGGAAATTCTCACCGGCGGATCCGTAAACCAAGCAATTAAAAAAAGGCCTAATCGTCTAAATCATGTTTTTAGACTGGCATTTTCTGCTTACTTTTTTAGCAGTTATATGAGTAATTAATAATGTCATTTTTTAGTGACCTTCTTATTTTATAAGCTCGTAATTTAACATTGAACTGAAAATTATAGGGTTCTTGTATGGATGCCTATGTAGAACACCTTACAATACAATGTCATTGTATATATCTGTATCTTTTATATGTGTAAATATTCGTGAATATTATTTATCAATTTGTCAATGTCATTTGTTGTATTGTAACATTATTAGAAATATTTTTAGATGTAAAAAGTCATTTTATAGAACGCTAATGTCTAAGTCTAATCTTTGTAAATATTGTATTGTATTTGTAACTATCTTAACGTGTAACGTTTTTGTGAAAATAATAGTAATCATTTTAAATATTTGAAAATTAAATAACGTAATGTAAAATCATTCAGTAAACAACTAGGTTATATAGCTTATTTCTTCCTAAGTTATATAGCTTATTTCTTCCTAGGTTATATAGCTCATTTCTTCCTAGCAATGAGCAAGATGGAAAAAATTGTCATGTACTTAACGTTAATTTTCTAGATATCTAAATTTGATTAAAACTACCAGTTTACATGGCTCCGTCAACTGAAAACTGGCTTTCGGAATTCATCGAAAAATCGATCGCTTGTTGTTATGCGCGATAACTCCGGAGTCCGACGAAATACGAAGCATTATTCGATAAATTCCAACGAAACACGAAGCATAATTTGTCAGTCTACAAAGCCGTGTAAGCTGGTAGTTTTAAGCTCATTAGAGGTCTATACAGAAGTAGTAAATTGATGAGTTTTACCTCTTGCTGCCGTCAAGCTATAGTGTGAAACATTCGTTCGGAATAAGCTCCTGAAAAATTGAGAGAAATCGAGGTCAAATCTCTTCTTATACCTCTAATTAGTCTCTTTTAATAACGAATTTTCAAGGTTTAAATAATAAAGCCTTACTTTTTGATATTTACATAAAATCTATATTACATAATGACATCAATAGAGAAATAAAACAATAATAAGTTATCTCTTTTTCTTCTTCTTTTCTTTGGTCGTATTTTCTATTATTTTGGTTTCACTTTTTCGTTTCTAAAATATAAGAATAATAGTGATGAATAAACTATTCCTAACTAAAATTTACAAACATCAAAGAATTACGCAAAAACATGTAAGAAACAGGGAAGCAGAATCTCAACAGAGGCATAACTACGCAAAAAGTTCGTCATCAGACAGAAACGTACCCCTAAATGTGTTTATATATTACGCAAGCGCTAGACTGTTCATGGCGTCAACAATTTGGATGAGGAATTCTTAATAAATGTGGAGTGAACATTCTAAGAATTAACTATCCTATAGATAGATAACTACTCTGCGGACCTAGAGTTTATATCAAAACAAATTTTGATCGGTAAGCCAACGCGATTAGGAACGAGGGGCGCGCCGCTAGCTCTTAATTTTCAGAGTAATAGCATAGATTAAGTATACTTAATCTGTGGTAATAGATAACACATTTATATTGAGGATTATGGGAAAATTTCAATAATTAAAAGGAGAACAAATTTGCACGCCTTCTAACACTAACAACTTCAATTATTGTTTGTGTTAGATCTTAGAAGCAGAGCAAATTTTCCTCGCCTCGCTTTGTTCGGCTATCTAACAACATAAATTATTGTTTGATAGCCGAACGAAGCGAGGCGAGGAAAATGTGAAAATTAAGGCGATTTTAAGGCACTTGGGTGGAATTGCCATTTCTTAAGGTACCAAACACTATTTTAGATTGTAGAAATAAAAATACAAATCAATAATTCTTGTTTGATATACGAGTTCCAAAAACCATAAAAGAATTAAAATTTCTAAATTCTTTTTTGGTTTATTATTGTGGATATTGGACAATTTTTATATGTAAGAATGTTTTGCAATTAAATACATGTTATAACCGTTTTATATTTTCAAAAATTAATTTTCCTAGGTGTTAAAACATGGAGATATTCGGAGCATTTTTTGTTCATTCCAATAACTGATCATCATTAGAAATTCCTGGCACGGCACCGAATAACAGCGCCGCCTGTATGATCCTGAATCGTTTCGTTTTATACCCGACCTATTAATCTTCAAATATTTATGAATTTTAATTTTGTCTAAAATTACCTTAGAATTTTTAATTTTCTTTTTCAACAAATCTATATCAACTGGTGTATCTGAAAGAGAAAAGAAAATTATCATTCATTGTTCTATTCTTCACAGTTACGCTGATTCATTTATCCTCTCGATACACAATCGCTAAAGAATTGTGTACTTTCGTCTGCTATTCAGCACGATAAAAAAACACCAAAATCCATTGAATATTTCTATTCCAAATCTTATATTTGCTAGACCACCAAAATGGCAAAAAATGTGACCAAGATGGAGATCTAATCGGAAATCTATCGTCGGAGTATTTCGGTCTCCGTCGTAGCGTCTTCGGAATGCTTCGCCAAGTTTAGCATAAATTTTCACATACTTCTATTTTGTCAATTTCTTGTTTTAAATCGTCAATTCATATCTAAATATTGATATTAAATTTACCCCAACTCGATACCTTTTTTATCAAATGAAATATAGCAAATTTCGTTGTGCGCTTTTTGACAGATTTCGTGCTCGACCAGCATGTTTCAATACCAATCGAGGCTACTTGACTTCCGGTATTCATTTGGGGATATCCCTTTCCGCGGTTAATAATTCGGGTCGGAATGCTGAT
>JAUCNG010400032.1:1972-16524 GCA_032353305.1 Cephalothrix spiralis
ATTTATTATTTGAGGACTATGGTTTGTTTGGATTTGTGATATTACACTATAATCTTGGGAATATCTACCATATGTGGTAAGGTTTAGGCAACTAGTACCTACCTCAATGGGTGATAAAAATGCTCGATACAAGTTTGTATATCATTTATGAGCTGCCCTTGACTTTTTTAAGCATAATTTGAGGCACCTATTTCAGCCTATTGCGGAAAAAGTACCACCATTTAAAAACTTCCAAGTCCATAGAGTCATGCACCATTTTGCAGCTGAGACACTATATAGCACTGTGTAAATTAAAAAGATCGTCAAGGAAGTTTTTTAGATGACCATTTGATCATAGGCTACCCAGGGCTACCCCAAAGGTTTATAATAAAATCTTTTCATTGATTGGTAAATATATAAAACTTCCTCTCCGTTTGAATATCGGTTGCGACAGTCGAGTGGCCCGATTTTTTATTACTAATTGAGAATATCCCATACGGAAATGTGTCTTAAACCTAATTCTGGTGCTGCACCCCTGGCCTCAGTCTGTTAATTGCAGTTGGGGACCACATAACGAGTGAGTATATAGATTGTGTTTAATTTAGTTAGGATATATTTGAATATCTGTGTTTTGATTTTATCCTGAGTAACTTTAAGAATTTGAAAAAGTGGTTGACTTCATAGGCCTCCATTGTTCTGCCTTTTCGTTATTTGAAAAAATATTTGTTTGAATTATTAATTTCTTTTTCAGATGTCAATGATTTAGGGACCAAATGTTGCTTTAAAAGCAATCGGTTATATTTTCATTATCTTAAGTACAAAGAAATCTTATTTTCTTTCTAAATTTGTGCATACGCACATAATATCTTATTAGTTGTCTAGCTAAATTGCCACGTGTATGTGTATTAACCCAAATCAAATACATATTACTGTGACCAAATTGAATGTCAATGTATGACACGTGATCTTTGCGCATCGCAATGAACTCGGATTATAACTTTTTTGTTTTTAACGTATGCATGCCTAAATCAATTAAAATAGCGACAAGAAATACGCGGCATCCCAAACGACTTATTTCGGATGTTGGTATTCATAAAATGCACCCTTTTCACGCCTTCAGACGTCTTAAATAAATCTCATTATATTCTTTTTTAAATATCTTATGGTTTAATACCTTTTCCTGTTGTTTCCAAAATGCACGTGTAAGGTGGTTTAATTTTTTATTCCATTGTTAACATTGATACTACAAGTTCGTTGAAAATATCCCCGTCAAAAATGTGGAGCTGGAGGGGTTTTACGCTGCGATATCGCGAATCCAGGTGAGAGGGCTTCTTGAACCCAGTGGCTTTGATCTGGATCTCAAATAAGCTGCCCTATTGTTTAAAGTGTAATTATCCTCGCGAGAGGCATGCGCGTGGTAAGAAGAGAAGTGGGTACTTAAAGGTTTTACCTCAAAGCTATGGTCAAACACCAAATTAGGTTTGGCAAAAATTGTCACCCCGGGTTATGGGCAATTGAATTTTTTCTCATCGAAATATTTGAAACAATTTAACGGTTTTATTTTTATTCTTTTCCAGCTCTTAAGAGGAAGTTAATGCTAAGAAGATCGGTTAATGAATTAGTGGACCAAGGCATCTACCCCCGTAAGTTTTTACTTTGATTTTGAAGGTGGACGCTTTTGAAAGAACAAAATGGCCACTATTGTTCGGCTGGAAAGTTAAGCCCCCAGCTATTAAGGTCCAGAATAGTTTGGCCAAATTCGTGTTTTTGTATTCGATCACAACATGGGGTATAAGATTTCCACTTAACGTGCAATGGCCATGTTGCCGGCCAGCGGTGGTCAACTTTAAGCTGGTCATTAGGACTGATTTAGTGTAATGGATAGCTCTATTTTGTCCGCCCCTTTTAGTCCAAACTGGCTATTTTTTAATCTGGAGTGGTCTTCATTTTTATTCATTAAGCACCGTTGATTTGACAGGTCAAAAATGCAAAACCACATAGCCCAAAGGTATTTGAGCCAAACTCCCTTCTGTGACTGAAAAAAGCCGGTGCTTGACTTCGCTGATGTTTATTTATTTTTCGGACTAACGCTTTGGTCATCCTGTGACCTGGAGTGTCCTTAACGCGTGCTGGTCATTTAATCCCCCTCGCAATCCGACTAAATCCTCATTTTGAGTGTTATCAGAGACCATGTTAGTCTTTGACTTCTCTTGCGCCCCTGTTTGCTTAGCTTTTGTTCGGCTCTAGTTTATCAGGAGATGCCCCTGTTGTCCTGTCAGGGATATGGAACTTATTAAGTTTCAATTTCTTTAAGGGGTCTAGGATGCAGTCCCAAGAGTAAAATTGAATAGAAGATGGTCAGTAGTTTGTTAAGTTGTGCAAACTTTGTAAAATAATTAATCACCGTAAATTAGCCTTACATCTGCCCTTATATCTTTTTACTGGACAGTCTTAAAGGTCAGGCCCCTAATTAATTAAAGCAGATTGTATAAAATAATATCATTTATCATTTTCTCAAGAGCTTCGGTAAACTAGCCTGAAATTTATGGCATCAAAGTTAGCTTATGTCACTTTTTTGCTTGGCATAACTGTCCTTTGTGGGATTTTTAAAGTGTTGTTAAATTTGATCTTGTCATCTTAAGTTGCACACTATTGAATACATAAACAAAAGGAAATGACAAATGATTTTATTGCATGTTACAAAGTGACGGAGTAAAGATTCAGAACACCAAATTTAAAGTGTTATGTTGCATCATTAAATTTTGAAGTCAACAGGGACGTCTGCCATTTGGATGTAGTTCCAGTACTTCCAGAGAATGGTGTTGCTTTTTGGTTTGTGTTAAAAACGCCTATTGACTTCTGATCTGATTTTTGAGTAAATTTTACTTCCGGTATAACATAGCCGTCCACTAAGTTGCATTTCGGTCGTATTCGAAGTTCTCGACTCAAAGAACAGCCATAATCTGATTCGTCGGGCCTTGGAGTCGTACACAATCAGAGCCTCCGATTCTTGCGCCAGCCGTATAAAGTCTTATAGTCAGGGGTTCAAACGATAATGACCGCTATTTCTCCCTGATATCTCCTTATTTTTCCAGTCACTTCTTCCCAACCAAATTTGGCGCACTTTATGGCCTAACGGCCACGACATAATCTCCTTAACACGAAAAAATCTGATATAAATAAACTCTAAACGTGCTCAAAACGACCACATTCACTTGCCTTCGTTGGCTGAAAATTTGTCTTCGGAGTTGTCAATCGCTGGTTTTACATGTGTTCCTAAAGTAACACATCGAGCTTGTGCCATTCACGTAATCAATAATTCAAGCAATTGATTCCCGAAGGCAGATTTTCAGTCGACGACGCGAGTGAACAGCCCGTTTTGAGCACATTTAAAAGTCTAAAAAATGTGTGCCAGCGGTAAAAATTATCCTTCTAAGAACCAAGGCTGCAATATCTCACGTCTTGACAATCTTCGCAAAGACCAATTATGAAAGGCTTCTTTCTGCACTCTTCCTGATTCATTTGTCAGTTTTATAAGGCACGCCAATTTCAAACATTGCTAATAGGTTCAGCATTTAAAAGCTACAGATTAACAATTCTCTATAAGCCTTATCTAGAAGATTCAGCATTTCTTTCTGAAGTCTTTTTGTTGTGATAACACCTATTATTTTTTATCCTTTTTACTAAATTTGTCATACAAGCTGTGAAGCTACTTGAGCATAGAATTAACAGTCTCGACGGGCGAGGAAACCCACATGGCCAATTTGGCATTTGGTCTTGCTTGTTGGTCACGATTGTTAAAGATTGACTTGACGTTTTTCAAGTTCCTTGACCCATGGGTTTATTGGAATTGAAGATCATCTGTCGTCCATTGACTGTTCGTTACGCTAAACAATTATTTAAACTAATATTTTGGAAATCTTCTCTCCTGTGACATCCAACATGTAATTATTGGCACACTTCTGTATGGCAGTGGATGGAAATTGTCAGTTGAGTTGATTATTTTTTGTACTCGAACCTCAAATCTAAAATATTCGTCGCAACTCAGTGCTTTTCCATTCATCACACTTTCAGATGTTTTGGGGTTTTCGTTAAATATTAAAATTAATCCGCAACTTTGATTTTTTCTATTAACTTTTTTATGTCCTGTTATTTTTTTTATCAATTTGTCAACATTAGTTTTTTCGATTAGTAATCTTGAATATTTTTTTTGGCAAATTGTAAAACGCGTTGTATTCCGTGTTTTATATTTGGCGCTTAATTTTAGATACGGCCCAATCTATTTATAGATCTTTATATGTTGAATTTCTGCGGTTATCATTCTCAACTAACGAAATTATTAATAATCTAATTATGGGGGTCAGTTTCAAATGAGGGTGTCTGTTGAGGACGTAATTATGATGTGGCTTTAAAAAATATGGTCCAGTCAGATTTTCAATTGTCCAGTGGTAAAAATCACTGACCACCCTACGGGATGCCACAAGCATTTTGTCATTATCATCCTTTAAAACCCTTTTATTTCTAATTGAACATCGGGATGATCATCTAGGGGTGGAGTTCAATGGAACAATGGCGTTTTACAGGAGCAAATCGTATCAGATCTTGGTCATAATGGCCGCGAGCTGTAAAAACTTTTTCAACAATAAGCTGTCAATTTTGCGGTGTGGGCGCGCGTGGAGCGTGCTTTGGTTTTAAAAACCTAAACATAATACATCATGTACACCTCCATGACACCCACATATTGTGGATGTGGGTTGCATATATATCCCCAATTTTATCAGCCTCATGGATACTGGGGCTCTTTGGTTTACTGTCAATATCAAGGTTTGTAATAATTTTTACCTATTGCTCTATTGTTGTGGTATTCAAATTACCTATTGAATACCTTCAGGGATGCTGAAGCCTATTGTATACAGCTCGCGCGACTACCTTATTTGGTAAAAACCCCACGTGTAGGCGATACGGATGTGTTACCCATTTTTGGATGAACTTAGGTCACAGATGTCCAAAATATGATGATCCATATTTGGAGTGTAAAAATTTCCGTGGGCGAAATTTTTTACATGTATAAATTTGCAACAAATTTCATTTCCCCCATTAATACCAAGATTCTCATTTGGTAAGATTTGTTTTTTCACCTTTCCTCCCTGCTTAAATCTTTTATTTTTACTTTACTCTGTTTGGCATTTTTTAGGAACTTAATTGTTTTATTAATTTAAGTGGACTTGATTGCAAACGCAAACAATAATATTTAAAAAAAGATATTGAAGTAATTCTTTTCTTCTTAATTAATATGTATCAACTATATACTGTAACAACTTATTTAGTACAGTTTAAAAAAAAGTTTATTTGCCAAGAAAATGAGAAATAGAAAATTTTGAGCTCTGTTATTATTTGGGGGAAAAATGGGGGAATGAGCTCCATAGGAAATTAGGGAATGAGATATAAGTCTCCTGACTAAGATACTTAGCTCCTTTAATAATATAACATAATTCTATTTTGAATAAATAATTTTTTAAATCATATTTAGCATTCATATTTTCTTAGAATATATGACGTAGGAATAGAGAGAGAAAAAAGTACAATTATATTCTAAATCATTTTCATCACTTTTCATTTTTTACCTACAAAATGGATTTTTGTCAACGATACTGATAAATGCGAGATTAGAATTCTTTTTAACTTATTATGGCTTTGAGATATATCTTGAAAACTTTTTTTTTTTAAATAAATATTTTTTATTTTTGTATATCACTGATGATGGCCCAATAAGGCCGAAAATTTTGATCAGATTGTTGAATACACTGTGTCAGCGGTTTTCCGCTTTTTTACAAATGTGACATTGTTGTTTTCTATACTTGTAGAAAAGTATCCGTAGAAGTAAATTGCATATTTTGCGCCGAGTTTAATATATTTATTAATATAAGACCTGCGCCGAAGGCGCCCGCATTGCAGGATCACCATTCCTTAAATTTCTTTTGTTGCTGACCATTTCCGGAATAAAAGTTAATCTTTTAACGAAAGTTAACTTTGATTCAACTCAGGAAATAAAAATGGAAATCAAAATAAAATTCCTTCCGAATTTGATGTGGCAGCCATATTTGAAATTTGTTTGATTATTGTCAGAAGTTTTGTTTGGTGTTTGTTTTGAAGTTCTTTCCACGAGGTAATTATCAAATCAACTGACTCAAGGAGGAATATATATGATATCTCTAATTGGCTTATACCCATATGCTGTTCGTATTTGAAGTTCGGTGAAAACATCCTTTTAGTATCTTATCATGCTATATAACGTCTTGTTTTTCAATGTTTGGCATCAATTTGTGGTATTTATTTATTTCAAAAAGTAGATTTCTTCTACATGTAATAGCAATATGTAAATAACATTACTATCTTTGTATTAGTCATGTATTTACTAATGTTCCCATGCTTAAACATAGTAAGATGCCATTTGGGATTTAGTGAAATATTGTTATGATAATTCCAACTTTGGCTTATCCTTGTGTTTATTCGGCAGGAAATTTCAGATATTTGAACATAAGAAGAATGCAGAGATTTGAACATAACTTTCCATCTGTATATATTAATTTTAGTATTATTGCTATTATAGCTTTATTAACGTTTAATGAACTAAAAGGGAATTAGGATTATCGCTGTGAAATAAAGGGTTTCCTAATGCCTTTGTTGGCTAATCACATCCGGGTTTCATATTTATCATATATATGTTTGCAAACGTTCTTATCTTTAGTCTTCCAATTTCGCTACCGGTAAAAACGTGGAAAAGCGCTAATATTGCGCAAAATTCATCAGCTATCTATTTTATTTTGTATTTCATACCGCTATCTTCTATACTAAGTACCATTTTGTGAACAGTTTAATGCTGGGTGCTGAATTCATGTTTTTATATCGTCCTTATTTGCAGTAATATTTTTGTTAGAATTTTTGTATTTGAATACTTATAAGAATTCATATAGTGTCACCCTTTCCGTTCGGATTTATTGAATTATAGTTGAATATGTATTTTTTTCTGAGTTCTTTGGACGTATTTATCTTATCTTTTGCAAATGTAACTTCGGTGTTATCCCATAATTCCTGACTTTTTCGGGTAATCAGAATTTTAAAGGCCAGATTATGGATTGCGCTGCTACAGTTGCAGGCTGTGTGGCCTTTTCCACGGTTTTTTAACACAACAAATTTGATTCCTTTAACTCCTACGAGTGAGGTTGAATACCCTCCTTCGGGGGACAGTTTGTGTTTAAAAATTTGATCTGTTAGTAAATTCTACAAGGTTAACTCAACTGGAATGCAGATCCGCCAAGTTAGTGAGTTCGGAAAAACAAAAGCCTTATTTTTCTTATAAGTACGAAATAAATGTCTAGACGTTTTTTTAAATGGGGCAAATTTTACTCATTTTATGTATATTGTGTCAAATATTTATTTCTTTTGTAGTTTTTCATCGGGTTTATTTATGTGGGTCCACATATTTAGCACAGTTGTAGGCAGTGCAACTGAGTGCAATGAGAAATTTAGGCCGCGTCTTCCGGTCGAAAATTGAGGTAGTGATGATGCTTCATTTTTCGCAGCGCTAGGCTTAAATGCATGGTATCTAACAAATCTAGAAAACAATGTCAAGGACAGATAATCATTTGGGTGCCGGTATTTGGGCCCCAACACCTTCGGCTCAACCACCGACCCAACTTATTTTCATTTCGGCCCCAATACCACTTCGGCCCCGATTATCATGTCATTGAGATTTGTGGTTGGAATCGTTCTTGGAATATTTTTACAACTTTGTGAGGCCTCGACCATCGGGTTAAGGGAAGGAAAGTGAAACAAAGCCTTGTGCCTTCCGGAGTCTGGAGATCGATAATGAAAAATGTGATGATGATAGTTGGTTTTCGTTTGTTAATGGTTTATTATTTTTCTGGTTCTCCACCATGTTTTGTGATTACTAATAGTTATTGGGTATTTATATGAACACTAGTGATTGAGTCAATATATGAACATAGGAATTATGCCAAAGTGTGTTAATATCTACACTCTAAATCCAAATATGTAATTTTCACCCATTCCCATGGGTGATTCTTTAGCCATCGTAGACAGACCTGCTACAGTCTACTGTTACCATACCAACGCAGATACAGACTTGGGATTTGGTTAACCATACTTAGGTTTTTTTTGTGATAAGATAATTCTAAGTACCCTTCCCAAAATTTTCTCATTATTTTTTGAACGCACCACGTACCTTCCCCGTGTTCAAGTTCCTCAGCTCAAGTTGCTTCCTTGGTGGCTCGATCAGGTTAAATATATGAATAGTTACATGTCTTTCCGTAAGGGGAGGTCCCGTCCCGTTCAGGTCCGGTATAGAAAATATGACATGGTGTTGGTAGTACTGGACTGAAGATGCTAACGAAAACGCCCGTTGACCGGGTCTCCAGTACTCCGGCCTCCCACTGGTCCTACTTTTCCTACTTTTTGAAACTTTTCCTACTTTTCCTTGGAATTCCTACTTTTTTCAAAAAGTGGATTCCTACTTTTTATAATAATTCCTACTTTTGAATTTGAAGTTGTCATCGTGTTCGTATCCGTATACTAATTATTTTGTTGAATGATCTAGAAATTCTACTCTAATTGTTATATTGATAAGTCATATGAGTCTATTATTGTCATAAATGACATTGAAGGCTAATAATATTTAGATATACATGTATGTTGATTTATGTAATTTTTTTCTTCAAGTCGGCTACTTAGTAAAAATCTTTTGTTAATTGATCTTTACTATCTAAATGTATATATTTATTGCCAGAGTCTACGAAAAAACTTATATCATGTTAGTAAAATGGCTATTAATATACTATAAACATTGATTGAAAGAGCATTAATTTATTTTCTGAGAGTGTCAAAAAAAGGGGTATAGAATGACTTCTAAGAGGTCGAAATCTCAAAAACTTTTCTTTCCTACCTTTTCGGAGGACCAGAGTGGGAGGCCTGAGTACTGATACCGAATATCTTCATTCATGCCCCTGTTTGTTGCGAGATAAACTAACTTACCACGGCATTACTTATCTGCGTGCTGCCAATATACGGTGGAGCTGTGGATCGAACCAAAGCAAAATACTTTAACACTGAACATCTGAACTGGTACTTCATCCAGTATTTAAAATTTTAAAAGCATCTCTATGCCGTATGGCTTTGTTGGTGAAAGAACTAAGAAGAAACATTTGTGTGTTAAATCTGAACTCAATAGTTCTGTCTTCTTGATTCTGTGGTTATGTTTTGGGCTTGTTCTTTTCTGCATTGCTGAATTCGTTCATCTCAATTTTCATCTTTTACCGCATCAATTATTTCTTGAAAAAATGGAGTAATTGTATTACCATTTCTTCTCAAAAAAGTCATAATGAAATAATTCCAACAAAAGCTATAGTTCCCTTCAAGCACTTTGACTTTATCTACAACTTTTGATGCGTTAATGATTATTTGAAAAAGCAGAAATTTTTGAAAAATGCAGTTCAAATTTCTTTCTAATTTTTAAGGCCTATTGGAAATTTAAAAAATGAACCGTTTCTTTAGAAGTCAGCTGCTCGATATTGCGACTTTTTAAAGGAGGTCAATTACGTTTTGTGCGCTAATGTATTTGCGGTAAACCGCAATTTATTCAGGTTGCATAAAGGGGAGGATGCGACGGAGCTAGTTAGGCGTGATGTATGAATAGGATTCGTTTTTAAAGGATTCAGGAATCAGTTCATCTCTAAACCTATGTGTTGAACTTTTTAATGTTATTGAATAAATGATGTTTAAAAATGCAAGTCGCGCAGATGGCCGGACGTCCGAATTATATAAAAATGATAATAATGAGAATTTGAAATTAAGATACGTTAATCACGTATTGCCAGTCGTGATGTAAAAAATGAGAGAGAGGGGTAACGGCAAATAAATACGGTTCTTAGATCTTAAAGCCTTTAGCAATATATACGGTTCTCAGAATGATGTGCTCCCGGTCTTCGAAATTTAGAAAAATGTAAAAAGTTACGTTTCACAAGTCTGATTTACTGCAAATCAAGTATATCACATTTTAAGTTTCAACAATAACGGACCACGAAATAAGGGCGCTACCCCCTCAGTAATCAGTATAATCAACGCATATTGGAACACGCGAGTAATAGCGTCAAATAAGTGAATTATTTCATTTGAATCAATGGGATTGTTGGCTGGTGGATAAGGTGATGGATTGCTAAATCAGGGGTCGATAGTTCGAATCCCAACAGGGAAATTTTTTCTAAATAAAATTAATTATTGCTCATCAGCAGCAAGAAACGGAACTAAGTTAAATGATGAAACGAACGTGCCATTGGGAACACGATGGTCAAGCCCTCCGAGTTTGCGCTATTTTAAAGTACGGACTTTTCTGGTTGCGACTGGTCGGTTGCGACTTGCGATTGTAAACAGTATAGGTTAAAAGTACACGAACTATTTCTTGTCTTACTTTTTTTACGAAGAATGTCTGAATGTGTTTCAAGTGAGTTTAGTCTATTGTTTTATAGATATCGTTTTAGGTTCACAGATGATACACTTTTGGAAAAAATATTATCAGACTACTTCGGATGCTGCATCCATTGCTCGATTTGTTCTGTCTCGTAGTCATGGAAGTTTCAGATGAGGGAATTTTATAAGTAAATTATACTTCGTTTTTAAGTATTTGAGAATATATACGGTGATTAGTCTTTACCTGGGGGTAAGAGTAAAGTACCTTTTTGTTTAACTGCCTGATAGAATTGGGCCAATAAGATACTTGAAGATAACATTCTTTTTAAATGATAGTATCTTCGGGGGAAGCAATTTAGAATCAAATATATCTGTTTTTATTAATTGTTAATATATTCTTTAATATTTTAAGATGTGCTTAATCAGTCTTTGATCTGTGCTTAATTGGTTAAGACCAGATTGATGCTTGGTTACTTTGAGCTTAGTTACTTTCCTAAGGGCCTAACTGGGCAGTCGCTGATGTCGAGAAGTCATTTATTCCGTTTGTTTTTTGCTTACTCGGAAACAATTCGGAAACAATTTGGTTTAAATATAAGTCAGTGACCCTAATTCATGCCTTTGGAAAAACCTGCGGCTTCGGGATACACGCTTAGGACATGAGAAGAGCTACTTATCACACGCTTTTTTAAAGTCGCGAAAAATGTTTGTTAGATTCAAGTGACCAAAGCCCGAGCCAAAGCGTGCCGGGTTTGAAAATAAATTTGATTTTGCATTTAGCTTTTGATGTTAAGACACAATGCAAATAGTAGCCTTTAGGGTTGTAAAAAATCAAATCTAACCACCTGAATTATTAAATGACCGCTGTTATCTCTGAAAATTTTTAATTTACCCCTGGGCGGACAGGGGGACAAAACTAAAAAAGTATCCAATTTAAAAAATGGCTTGAATTGCGGTTTTTGACCAGATGATATCGCATATATCTCAAAAATAATTGCAGGGTCCTTCTGTTGATAGACATTGTAAATAGACAGACCCTCTTGTTTGAGTGGAAATTTTAGACGGGGACGCACTTTGGCGATTTTCAAGGGTTATGATTAAAATGCCATTTTCTTTAAGATTGATGACCTGGTTTTTGCCCCCACATGCATTTACCTGTTCTTTTACCAGACTCCTTTGATCCCAATTATCATTTGTCAAAAGATAACATATCTTCGGACAAAATATGGTCATGTAGTGGTTTTCCCTCATCACTTTGAAAGAGATGCTCACAACTTTGTCTTAATGTTCATTTTGACAGATTGTGGCTATAATAAAGTTTTACAAATTTACTTTCAAAAATTATAACAGTTAATTTAATTCTCCTTTAGCTGCTAATTATGTACTTGTAGGATTTTATATCTCAGACAGATGGTAAGGTCCAAGATTTGATGGAGATCTTCTTTTCTTCTTCTTAAAAAATGATATCAATTTGACGAGGATTTTTGCCACAAAAAAAGTACATCAAAACCGCAGGTTTTTATTTCGTCATTTTAATTTGTCATCGCCCACGATCTGATCCGCTGTATCCGAAGCATCATATTCCGGTTGCAGGTGGTTAACGGGACGAACAAGTCTAAATATGGGAATTTTCGTAAATTCATATTTTATGCCTGCTTTGTTCGCGTGTTTTAAGTTACGTAAAACAGGCGTTGTTTCTTATACTCATTTTGTTATGCGGTTAGGATAAAGGTATTATTAATATATTTTTTGTTGGGATTTTTATGAGATTGATATAATAGTTTAATTTATGTATATTTGGAAATATACGGCAATGTATAAAAAAGGTTTTTTTTGTGGTTTCAAATTTTTAATAAAAAGTTGGCAGTGAAAAATTGCCTGTATTCTCCGATACTTCGTTACCGAAATTTTAAGCCATATGAAGAATACACACGGGTGTTTGTACTTTAATGCGGAAGTCAGTATTTTGAAAGTTATTCAGTATATAGAGTCTCCTGAGCTTCTGATTAAGGAGGATACTGCTCGAGACAAGGGGTGGATCACCTCCTGATTCTGGAATGAGTTGGCCGTTCGCTTTAAAATTTTGTGGGAATCCGAACGGAATATGGTGGAATCTGCAAAATCCAAAAAATCCAGTGGTACTAATATATCTAACCGGATTCCGTTGAATTTGTGGAAATCGCGGCGGAATCCATGTTATCAGCGGTCGAAATCTGTGGAAATCGGCAGAATCCAGTAAAATTGTGCTCCTTGTCCCGCGTAATATACTTTCAACCAGCGGCCGTTTCGAGTATTATTATTCAAGGAGGGAAAGCCGATTGAGTTCTAGTCTTCAGCAGTGGACAAAGAGCCTGATTTCATCAAACTTTCAACTGCTGCTAGCAGAGGACTCATCGGGATCCATGCATGTCTCAGTACATACCCTTGCAAGGTGAAACCGTGAAACCGCGAATGGCTCATTAGATGAGTTATGGTTCCTTAGATCGTACAATCCTACTTGGATAAATCGACTCGTAATACTAGAGACGTCATTCAGCATTCGAATATAAACGGGATACATCGCTTCGTTATAGAATCTAAATATAACATACTTTTAGCCCAGCTAGCCATCATGCACCGTCTATAAATCTGAATTAAGTGACCACTGCTGCTGTCAAAAGATTTGATAATTGTCATTCAATAAGAGGCCAAAGGCTGGGCTAATGGTAGGAGATTCTAAAATGGAGAGATTTATCGCGTTTTTATAATTCTTGAGATTTTTTTGGTGAAAATATTTGAGGATCCGGCTGGAATAGAACACGCGATCTTGGATTATCTATTTCCCAGCACTTAGGCAACCTCCTTACCAGTTGCGCCACCTAGACTATAATAACAATCGAGCAATTTTAATATTTATTATCATTTATAGATTTCTCGTAAGGTAAATCAATATCACATGATTATACCGTTAACCAATCGCGGCGCCTATAATTCTCTGCTCGAACTCAGCAGAAACAACTTGAGAAATTCAACTCGATGTTTAGCGTATTGTGTCGGTGTGGGGAATACGAATGCAATAAAGTATTCAAACACCGAAGTGGATCGGAATGAGTTCCGGTAAGACCCTAAGACTAAATCAGTAGACGCTACCTCGATTATATTGCGAGACCAGAGGCGACACCTATAAGAATTATAATTTTATCCCCCTTTCCAAGCGATATTTGATATTTTGCCGCGGTATTAAAAGCGTAGGTATTTTTAACGATTTTACAAATCTTCCATTTTGATTCTTAAAGTACATATTGAAAATCATTGCATTTTTTATAGACGAAATATTGTTTTGATTAGAAATCCATCATATATGCTCATCATTTTAATATTTTGAATTTGTAGTACCAAAGGGGTAATACCCCTTTGGTAGTACACGTTGATATTTCGTTTATGATTTGTAAATTCGTTTAAAATTATATTGTACCTTAATTGATAGGGTAAAACAGACGTACTGGTGTTTATTCACTTGAAATCTAAGCAGTTTAAGAGTAAAGAGCACTTGATATATCCCATCAAAACAGATGCTCAATTCTTCCCTATAAATTGAGATTGCGTCCCCTAAATTTGACTTTAATAGAAACTTTCACTTCTAATTATACCCCACCAGACTCAAGATTGCGTCCTGTTATCCGCAATTGAAGCATTTTATCAGGTTTTAAAAAATGCGCCAGAATTTCCAAAGAGCCTTCATATTTATAAAGATGTTTTTGAAAAAATCATAAGATATCTTTGTAACACTTTAGAAGGAAAGTATGTTGCCAAAATCAATATCTAATTAAATTCTTTATAATTTGCATTCAAATTAAGTTCATTATAATTTTCATTCAAATTAAGGAATATGTTAGGGGCGTCTCAAAATGTCGACACTTATTTCTATTAGGATAACGTTCGGATAGGGTTTACCCCCTCCCCCCCCCCCTTCCAGGGGGGGGGGGTCTTCCAAACGTACTGCCATGAGAAATGATGTGTCGATCTTCGTCTTCGTTATATGTATAAACACATCGACACTTCAAGTTTCATTTTCTATCCGTCCAGGCCTCAACCCCCCCCCCTATCCGAACGTT